>JAHBCN010009080.1:0-36323 GCA_019359885.1 Listronotus oregonensis | reverse complement strand
TATATATTTTTCCGTTTCCACCCCTTTAACTTTAAAACTATCAAAGATACCAAAACATTTTTGTGTCAAATTAAAGCTCAAACTGTAGCGCTTTTAACCTTATAAACTGTTTGGGCACAATTTGCACTTTCATGCCTTTAAAAATTAGATAAACTAAAAATATATATTTTTTGTATTGAAATTTTCACCAATCGATAAACTTTTTTATTTTTAAAAATATTTTCATACATGCAGCGAAGAAAATATAGCCAATTAATAACAAAAGTTTTTGAAAAAAAAAATTTTCCTAGAGCGTATCGTTTGGCAACAGCGATTTTTTTTCAGACGTAAAAAAGTATTATCGGGACCCAATAGCCCCGCATGCGGATAGCGTGCGTAGTAATACATTAGTAGTGGTGGTTATCGAAATTTAGAGTGTGGTGTATGTATTTAGAATTTTAAAACAATGAAGCTAATTAATTGTAAAAAAAATGTGTATGATGGATACAAATCTGTTTTACAAAGACCTAGAATACAAGGGTTGTAATCATTACTATCAAGTGCTGAAAAAAGGCAGGACAATGTAGCAAAAGAAATTCTGTTAAAAAAATGTTATTTTAAATGGCGAAATGAAAATAAAATATTATAAAGACTGTCGTAAATCTTACACAGATTCTCAAAACTATTATCATAATTTGCAATCAGACAGCGTGCGTAGTAATACATTAGTAGTGGTGGTTGTCGAAATTTAGAGTGTGGTGTATGTATTTAGAATTTTAAAACAATGAAGCGAATTAATTGTAAAAAAATTGTATGATGGATACAAATCTGTTTTACAAAGACCTAGAACACAAGGGTTGTAATCATTACTATCAAGTGCTAAAAAGGCAGGACAATCTAGCAAAAGAAATTCTGTTAAAAAAAATGTTATTTTAAATGGCAAAATGAAAATAAAATATTATAAAGACTGTCGTAAATCTTACACAGATTCTCAAAACTATTATCATAATTTGCAATCAGACAGTGGCGCCGGTCCTTCAAATTACTGTGACACTAAACTTAAATGCGATAGTTTCAATATTAGAAAAATTTGTTTTTTTTATGTACCTACATAGTATAGTTGGTACCTTTATATTAGTTTATATTTTGTACTGAAACAAAATACGAATTTCAATTTTATCCTTATAAATCATGTTTAGGGTATTTATTTTTTTACATTGTACTGAATCTTTTTAGGTAATAGAAAAGCTACCTATCAAAAAAGTAATAAAGCTGCCAGGAATAGAAACGACATTAATATGATATCTAAATTACGTGGCTATAAAGATTTATTTGCGTTTGATGAGAAATATCATAAATTATGTGTCAGCCACTACATCTCTGAAAGAAACATAAAATCGCACAAAAATAGGAAAACGGTTTCCGAACCTACTCGAAAATAGTTCGACAATATCTACCTATTCTGCGAGTATTTGTAGTGATGTTCAGATAGATCTTTTACTTCCTAAAGAAATGTCCAAAATTTAATCTTTATTAAGAGCTGCTGCCATAATACGTAGTGCAGTGGCTTTATGTCAACCCAAAATTGAATTTCCAACATGTACTTGTGTGAAAGAAGGACTAAAATGTTGTAAGGAGTGTAAATTTCGTTCCTGCAATATCATTATTAAAGATTTTAAGGCAGAAATGGATTAAATTTACTTAAAATGCTACTAATGAAGCGCCTAAATAACTACTTACATATTATATTTTTGGGTCTGTAAAAAAATCACCCACGGAATTGGACGATTTTTAAATTTGCAATGTGAAATATTCTTTAAGTATTATTATTTAAGGCAAAAAAATGCGGATGATGTGGTTTTCACCAAGAAAAGCGCAATAAAAATTCTGAAAATTGGTCATTATTTGACATTTTATTTTAACTATTTACGATTTACATGTAATAAATTCATGTATCGCTTCAAGACGTTTACAGTGTTGCTAAACGAAAATATTATTAATTTATAATAAAAAACTTTGCCGTTGCCATAAGGATAATTTTCATTAAATCAAAAATATTTGAATTTCAAGCCAGTTACAAATATAATTAGGGAAAATAAAAAGCCGCTTTAACTAACCAGCACTAATCATGACCGACCAGAACGGCGCATTTGTATTAAAAAAAATTTACAATTTAACGAGAAAAACCTCACCGGAACTAACCAGAACTAGATCATAGTTTGAAAGTTGTTATTTGTTAGTTCTGGTTAGTTTTTTATATAAAAATCAACCTTCAATAATAACAAATTGTTACAAAAAGTCTGGCAACATTGCTTATTCAAGCAGCATTCAGACATGTCAAAGAATAGCATCGTATCATCTCTTTATATGGAAAAAAAAGAATTATGTATTTCTCTTTAAAAAAGACGTTTAACGAAGCCCTAGTTTACATTTAATGTATGTACTATATTTCTCAAATTTAATTAAAAGACAAAAAGCATCCGCAATTTTTTGTTGGTAAAAATGTTTAAAAAATAATGAAGTTTTGAATGTATAATCAAAAAAATAACGAATCTCGTGGGTGGTTTTCTTTACCAGCAACCAATAAAAAAAAGTTTAATAAACCTTCTAATTAGGTGGGTAATTAATAACAATGATTGATATTTTTGTATGGGTTTAAAAATCTACTCACCTGTTTTGGATATTTAAATTTTTTTTCTTTTCTAAATAACTTAAGCAGCCCTTAGATCTGCGTTTAAACCTGTTAATACAACTTTAACTACCTACTACACTTCCACCGGACCGTATGATCTTTGTAGTCGGCCGGCTCGCTAGGCCCAAGCGCGCAAAAATATAAATTTGTCCGTAAAAAAATATCACTGACTCAATACTATAAAAGGAATCTAAAAAATTTTTGTTTTAAAAACTTTTTTAAACATTAACTACAATTTGTATGCAGCATGTATGTATAAATTTTCAATAATAAAGTTTTTCTCGATTGCCTAAAATTACGCTACTAAAAAAACAATTTTGAGTTTCAGTACTATTTTAAAAATTTAACAAAAAAATATCAGCTTCAAGTTGGACGTTGTTTGAAGCGCTATTGTGTCTACTTTAATCTAAAAAAAAATTTTAACTTGATAGCATGAATATTATCAAAGATATAGCAGTGGAGAAGTTAAAATACGTGTTTTATTGAAAACCGATTTTTTTTTGGGGTTTTTCGAAATAAAAAAGCTCTCGACCACTAAAAAATGTCGTAAAAAGTGATTTCGTGTACACGATTACCTTATTAAAGAATCCCACTAAGTCTGGTTTGGTTCTACGCCGGTTTTTTTTTCTCGATAACTAAGCGACTTTTCTTCCAAATTTTACTCCACTATAAGTGTCAAATTATCAAACCGCATAACATTTGAAAGTCCAGATGATCCCTTCAAATTTTTGACGTAAGATCAGAAATGCTTGATGTTCTCCGGAATCAGTAGTTCGGTATTTGTAATAAACTTCAAGTAACATGTCTGTTCGACATTTGACCTCGCGTCTAATGTCTGAGTAGGAGTCATAATCGTTCTGAAGACCCTATTGTTTAAATTTTTTGTAAAGTTTTTTTTTTTTGGCGATAAGTTTATGGAGGTCACGATCAAACCAAGAGGGATATTTCTTACCTTTAATAGTTTTTTGGCACACAGATATCTATTCCTTCAAAGAGAACCGAGTAAAATCTTTCAGTTGCCAAATCGATATCTGAAATTGATGTAAGAAAACCCCAATCGGCATGGTTAAAAAAATCATTTAAATCTACGAAGTATGTATATGAGGTGTCTGTGTCTTCAAATGAGTAGTAGCAGCAGTAGTTTGTTTTTTAATCAATAATTAAAATTTACTGTGCCTTTTTTTCAGGCATACCATATGTGTAATTGTGAAGATGTAAGGTTGTTCTGCAATGGATATTACCCGGAAATACTGGTGATGGACCCCTTTAGTCTAGAAATTCTCTTTACATTGTCTTCTAAACAGAATCCTGACTGGATTAGCGCATTACATGTAAGTAAAACATTTTTTTATACTAATTTATTTTATAAATTTCAATATTCAAGACCTCAGCGTCTTCCTCAAAGCTTAGGCAACAATAAACAAAATTTAAACATTTTATAATAATATCTGGTGTAGGTTCTTCGTCCAACCAAACGCAAGGACGACGTTGTTCTAGCCCTCACCACTACCGGTATGGTCAAAGTGTGGACTCTGCTCGGACACGAGAACAAACATTCTGAGCCCATCTACGAGAACGAGAGCAAGCAGATCAGAACGCTGAACGCGGTCTGTCTACAGTGCTGCGCCCATAACCAGAGGACAGTGTTGGTTGTTTGTACTAAATATTGGCAAATATATGATGCAGGTTAGTTGTTGTTGATAATATTCGTGCAGTATGGCAACATGGTGCTAGAAATTTTTAAATATTCATAAAATTTTTATGAAAGCTTTTTTAATTTTACTACAGAAATACTTGGTTACTAGTATGTAACCAAATGGTTCTATAAAAATATTTGGCCTTATGCTGTTTATTAATTAAAAAACCCATTTAAATTATGTGTGAAAAAGGAACTGAATGTTCTTATAAACATATTTGGCCTTGTGCTGTTTATTCATTAGAAAACTCTATTTAATCATCAGTAATGCTGATAAATAAATTGAAATTTATTCAGGAAGTAAATAGCCAGTCATAAAACAAGAGTAGCAATAATTTAAGCTTCATATTGAAAAAAGAACTGAATGTTCCTATCAATATATTTGTGTGCTGTTTATTTATTAGAAAACCAAATTTAATCATCAATAGTGCTGATAAATAAGTTAAAATATCTTTGGGAAGTACATTATCAGTCATAAAACAAGGATAGAAATAATTTAAACTTTATTTTAAAAAAGTAACTGAATGTTCCTATCAACCTATTTGACTTGGAGTTGTTTATTTATTAGAAAACCATATTTAATTATCAATGGTGCTGATAAATATTTTAAAAGTTCTTTGGGAAGTACATATTTAGTAATAAAACAAGGATAGAAATAATTTAAACTTCATTTTGAAAAAGAAACTGAATGTTCCTATCAACCTTTTTGGCTTTATGCTGTTTATTTATTAGAAAACCATTTTTAATCATCAATAGTGCTGATAAATAAGTTAATGTTTCTTTGGAAAGTACATAGTCAGCTATAAAACAAGGATAGCAATAATTTAAACTTCATTTTGAAAAAGGAACTGAATGTTCCTATCAACCTTTTTGGCTTTGTGCTGTTTATTTATTAGAAAACCAGATTTAATCATCAATAGTGCTGATAAATAAGTTAAAATATCTTTGGGAAGTACATAGTTAGCCATAAAACAAGGATAGCAATTACTTAAAAATTCATTTTGCAAAAGGCACTGAATGTTCCTATCAACCTATTTGGCTTTGTGCTGTTTATTTATTAGAAAATCATATTTAATTATCAGTAAAATTTGTTTGGGAAGTACATAGCCGGTAATAAAACAACGATAGCACTAAATTAAACTTCATTTTGAAAAAGGAACTGAATGTTCCTATTAACATATTTTGCTTTGTGCTGTTTATTCATTAAAAAAACCTTAGTTAATCATTAGTAGTGCTGATCATTAAATCAAAATTTCTTTAGGTGGTACAAAGCCAGTAATAATACAATAGTAGGACTAAGTTAAATTTTATTTGTGAAACAGAAACTGAATGTTCCTATAAACATATTTTGCCCTGTGTTGTTTATTCATTAAAAAAACATATATTATCATCAGTAGTGCTGATAAATAAATCAAAATATATTCAGGAAATACTTGTCCAGTAATAAAACATGGATAGCAGAAACTTGAATTTTATTTGTGAAAAAGGAACTGAATGTTCCTATAAACATACTTGGCTTTGTGCTGTTTATTCATTAAAAAAACATATTGTATCATCAGTAGTGCTGATAAATAAATCAAAATTTGTTCAGGAAGTCCATAGTCAGTAGTGAAACAAGGAGAACACTATTTTTTTGTGACAAACGAACTGAATGTTCCTATAAACATATTTTGCCTTGTGCTGTTTATTTATTAAAAAACCATATTTAATCATCAGTAGTGCTGATAAATATATCAAAATTTGTTCAGGAAGTACATAGTCAGTAGTGAAACAAGAAGAACACTGAATATATATTTTTGTGAAAAAGGAACTGAATGTTCCTATAAACATATTTTGCCTTGTGCTGTTTATTCATTAAAACACCATATTTAATCATCAGTAGTGCTGATAAATAAATCAAAATTGATTCAGGAAGTACATAGCCAGTTATAAACCAAGGATAGAACAAACTTAAATTTTATTTGTGAAAAGGAACTGAATGTTCCTATAAACATATTTTGCCTTGTGCTGTTTATTTATTAAAAAACCATATTTATTCATCAGTAGTGCTGATAAATAAGTCAAAATTTATCCAGAAATTACATTTTTAGTAATAAAATAAGGATAGCATTTATTAATTTTTTTTCGTGAAAAAGAAACTGAATGTTTCTATAAACATATTTAGTCTTGTGCTGTTTATTCATTAAAAAAGTATTTATTTATTAGTAGTGCTGATAAATAAATCAAAATTTATTTAGGAAGTTCATAATTAGTAATGAAACAAGGATAGCACTAACCTAAATTTTATTTGTGAAAAAAGGAACTGAATGTTCCTATCAACATATTTGGCTTTGTTCTGTTTATTCATTAGAAAACCATATATTTATTTACCAGTAGTGCTGATAAATAAGTAAAAATTTATTCAGAAATAACATAGTTAGTAATAAAATAAAGGATGGCATTTATATATTTTTTTGTGAAAAAGGAACTGAATGTTCCTATAAACATATGTAGTCTTGTGCTGTTTATTCATTAAAAAACTATTTATTTATTAGTAGTGCTGATAAATAAATTAAAATTTATTCAGGAAGTACATAGTTAATAATAAACAAGGATAGCACTAACTTAAATTTTATTTGTGAAAAAAGGAACTGAATGTTCCTATCAACATATTTGGCTTTGTTCTGTTTATTCATTAGAAAACCATATATTTATTTACCAGTAGTGCTGATAAATAAGTAAAAATTTATTTAAAAATTACATAGTTAGTAATAAAATAAAGATGGCATTTATTATATTTTGTGAAAAGGGAACTGAATGTTCCTATAAACATATGTAGTCTTGTGCTGTTTATTCATTAAAAAACTATTTATTTGTTTGTAGTGCTGATAAATAAATCAAAATTTATTCAGGAAGTTCATAATTAGTAATGAAACAAGGATAGCACTAACACAGCCCTACTTTACTTAACAAGCCGTGAACAACCACTTGGCAACGCCGCACCGGCAAGAGATTCAGTTTCGTCTCGAGCGCGATGGGCCGTAATCCGTTTTCGGGGGCCGTATTTTTAAATTAATTTAAGGCTCGATTAAAGATCGCGTAAATAGTATTGATATTTCCATTAAAATAATTAAATCCGTATAATAATTGAAAAATAAATTTATTTATATAATATTTAAACTCTAAAACAAATTAATTTATGTGCATAGGCCAAGGCATAAGAACATGATGCTGTTGTAAAAGGAAACAAGTGTAATTTAACATTTAGTTAGTAAGTTTTAGTTTTAGTTTTGTTTATTTATTTATTAAATGTGTCTAGTTTCCTTTTTTTTTTTTTTTTTGCCCTAGCTTTTTCCGTTTTTTTCTGTGGCATTTTTGTTATTTTTTAAAATAATTATTTAAAAGAATGTTTGAAAATATAGAGCACATCATAATGAACATATTTTTGTTCTCTTTAAACACAAATACATTGGAGCATAAATCATTAAACCCTTCATGTTGTCTAGTACTTAAATTAGTTAGATCACACAGGATAGCTTTTTGATTTGCCATTTTTGGGAAGTCACTTTCGTGAAGTTCATTAATATTCTAAAAAATCGCGCACATATGGAAAGAACGTCTTTAACAATTTCGAGAACCTAAACCGCACTTGGGGAAATCAAAGTATTCGTCGTCAATAATTTCCCTTTACTTTCAACAAGAAAAGAAACGGAGATGTTCCAATTATTATATTTTTTACAATTTGGAAAGCATAACCGGCTATATAAATTTGTACGATTGTCAATTTCATATTCATTTAGGTATTCAGTTTCAAGTAAACCAAAAATTTTTCAGTGTAATTATTTTGAGGTATTGTCCAATCAAGATCATTTTCCTGGATACAGCTGTCTCCTGTTTTTAATCTCAGCTAAAGAGAAATTACTACAGCAGCGCTTCTAAATATAGGTTTGAGTCCAATTTTTTTCTCAGATTTTTTCACAGAATTTTTTGAGGGTCCATGACTGTCTAGGAATATTCCTAAGCCAATGGGCTTTAAGGTTTTCTTTTCCTTTTTGGAAAGGTGAAAACAGAAACGGCTGGTTCTCCTGCATCAAGACAAGTTTTAAAATTTGGGATTTGAAACCCAGGAAAAAACAAGGACTTGGCATGGTAAATTAATTAAATTAAGAAGATTACCAGGAAAAGAATAATAATAACAGTAACTAAATAGTATCTAATAAGAGGACCGGACCTATGCAAACAATAACAAAAAACAAAAAGAACGACAAAATTCCAAAATGTGGGTATACCTTACGTACTTCGGTAAAATTTCCAATGCTAATATTTGTCACTGTTTTTAAAAATAACTAAAAAAACCTACAAAATTAAAGCCCAAAAACGAATCATTAAAACACACTTTCAATTTTAATTATTTTTTAAAGCACCACCACAAAATGTCAAGTTCATTTGCCGCCATTTACTTTAAGTACTTTATAACACCGGCACTTTTCACCTGCAGATATTTTTTTTTTACGCAAAAGTCTGCGGAAAAACTGTCCGGTCACCTTTACAAATTACAGTAAGACCTTTTTCAGGTTTAGTCTTTACTTTAAAAATATTTTCTTTCAAAAAAAATTGATTTATTCACAAAAAATCAACAGAGCAACAGCCATTCAACGTAAACTAAGGGGCAAAACAACAGCAAACGTGTTGATATATCTGAAGCCATAGTTGCCAGATTTCCTTGTTCACGGCTTGTTAAGGGAAAAGGGGGTGGAATTAACCCAAATTTTATTTAGAAAAAAAGGGAAATGAATGTTCCCATCAACATATTTCTTTGTTCTGTTTATTCATTAGGAAAACCATATATTTATTTACCAGTAGTGCTGATAAATAAGTAAAAAATTTTTTTAAAAAATTTCATAGTTAGTAATAAAATAAAAAATGAAAATTTTTTATATTTTTATGTGAAAAGGGAACTGAATGTTCCTATAAACATATGTAGTCTTGTGCTGTTTATTCATTAAAAAACTATTTATTTGTTTGTAGTGCTGATAAATAAATCAAAATTTATTCAGGAAGTTCATAATTAGTAATGAAACAAGGATAGCACTAACTTAAATTTTATTTGTGAAAAAAGGAACTGAATGTTCCTATCAACATATTCGGCTTTGTTCGATTTATTCAATAAAAAACCAAAATAAGTTAAAATTTAGGGGGGAGTACATAACCAGTAATAAAACAAGGATAACACTAAATATTTTTTTGTGAAAAAAAGAAACTGAATGTTCCTATAACTGTTCATTTACCAATATAATATTTATTATTTCAGGTGACTTCAGGTGCTTTGTTCGGCCGCCGAGAGGCGAAATGGATGCCCGTGTTTTTTGGGGGTTTTTGGGAGAATAATGGCCCGACGCAGGGAAAGGTTACTTGTATAAACTCCCTGCCAAGTAAGATCTTTATAGATTCTTTTTTATCACATTTTTTGGCATTTTTGAGAAGACTGACTTGAATTTTACAATTTTTTAAAAAAATTACTTTGAAATTACATAACATGGTATTTTGTGATTTAAGATATCTTATGATATGTTTTATTATATAACATGATAAATGACTAACTGTATGACATAAAGAGGTTACGGGAGATCTTTTGTTAATTTGTAGTTAAGGTTTTGGGGTAAGGTCTTTTAATTAATGAGTAACACTTTGATAAAATATCGACTAGGTGTTCCAAAAGTGAGGTTAAAGATGTATAGGAGCAATTCTACAACAATAGCATATTGTCAAAGACAATTGGAGTTTTCACTATAGATGCACAAAACAATGCGAAATTTTTGGTAATAGGTTTGACGCTCGCTATATAAACGAACACTGTTGACAAAGCTATAACAATGGTACCAAAATAAACTGAATGTAAATTTTTACTTTTGAGAATTAGTCCAGTAAATAAAGGGACAAAGCTGTAAATAAATTTGTACAGTTTTCCCTTGGTGCGCAATTCTTAGGTCTTTGGAGATGCTTTCGAGCGAAAAAAAGTTTATAAACATTTACAGGTGAGGAAGGGCTGAAAATGGCCCCTTGAGGCCCGAAAAATAGGTTTCCCACTAATATCTGCCAAAATGTGCCAATTGGGAGAATTTTGGTTTAGACAAAAAATAAAGATGGCCTTATAATCTACAAAAATGGTTCCTATAATTTTTTTCGAAAAATCCATAGTTTTCGAGATAACGGCACTCAAAAGTCCCCTTATTTTAGCTGCCGTTCTACCTCTAGCATTAAAGTAGCAGAAACCGAGATCGGAACTTCGAATAAGTCGTTTTTACGTAATTATCACTAAAAAAATGACTTTTAAGTTTCTTTCATTTAGACTTTTTGGTAATTCTGTAGTTATTATTACTACAATTTGGAACTTAATTTTTTTTAGTACTTTAGGTAGCTTTTAAAGTTTCTGGTATGAGACTGTACTTATGTAAAATAACTTTTAAAGTAGCAAAGACTTTAAAGTATTTGATAGTCCCAGTAACTTTGTCTTGTTACTGGTATATACTTCAAAGTTTTTATTACTTTATGGTAATGTTAAAAGAAAATTACAATGTCATTGCTATTTTTAAAATTCCTTTAGAGTTATGAAATGTGGGTAGATTTGGGGGTAAAACTAACCCCCCTCGCTACTCACGAAAATAATTTTTACAGTATTTTTTATTTCCCCACTCTGTTTTTAAATTACCACAAAGTTTCAATTATTTAAAAAAAATTTCTTTAAGGTAAGGGACTTTATACAGACGAAAATATCTACTTGTCGGCATTATTAGTTAGTGCAGTTCGAGTAATTCTTGGTGATAGAAGGCTCCCCTTTTGTGTTTGTCATATTTTTGGTTCAAAACAAAACTTTGTTTTGTTCCCATTAATGTGAAACAACCATAAAATATATACCACGCCTTTCTTGTATGGCCAAAATTTTAAAACGACATTTTTTTTTAATGTGCCTTTGCAAACAAGGTTAAATGTGCACCTCACACAAAACGCTTTCAATGCACTTATTAATTATAGGTTAAAGTTCCAATTGGAACGTTATAGTAACAATGGGAACTTTATCGTGGCTTTGACAACTTTGAGATGGTTTTTTAGTTATCGCGACTATATGGTTTATAATATCACAATGATATTCTACTTAATGGGAATAATGACTTTAAAGTGATAAAATTGTAGTGGCTGCTACTCGGTAAAGTAACGAAACCTTTTTAAACACACCTTATGTAAAATAAATTTAATTTAAAAATAATTTCTAAAAAATGCCCATTTAGTGAAAAATCTGGACCCATTACATTTATTTCAATTTCTAATAGTAATAAATTATGGAATCGTCAAAAAACCACAAAAAAACACCAATTAGCAAAACTAAACTCATATAATTAGTAGAAATGGTAAAAAAAAAATTTTTCCAAATTTTCTAAATTTTTTCCCTTGCCTGCCGAAAAGAAAAGTGTGGGAAAGGGATTTTGAGAGGGCGCGTTGTTTTTATGAATCTATCACCCTCACATTTCACAAAATTTTTTAATCGTTTTGATTTCTATGTACCCTAAGCTCGTAAATCACAAAGTTTTTGTACCTTTCAATATTTACTTAAACATAAAAATACTTCCATTATAGTTGAGGAGGCTGGATAATAAAAGATGTTATTAAACTCTTTCTAAATATGTAAGACAAAAAAAAAAGCGAAAACGCAAGTAAAGTAGGCGGAACAAATCTTATAAAGTAGGTCGGGTAGCGGTGGGCCACGCTCGTCCCCCCACGTAGTTGAAACGTAAGTGCGACGTACCGGTATGCAAAGTTGATTTTTACAAAACTATCACCCAAAATTTCTCATTTTGGTCATAGGCACGTAATGGGACCGTATATGACGTTCCCGTCATAGTAACCACAACTTTAGAGTTCCCCAATAGTCGCGGCGTGGTAGTAACGACTAAAATTGCTGCTTGGGAGTGCCGGTATCTATGGATTCACTTATAAGCTGGCGGACGAATTGTTCCATACCGGGCAATAATGTACATTTTTTTAAATTTTTCAAAGTTCATCGGAATGGGGGAAAAACCCCTACCTATCATTGCATATGAGTTTGGGTCCATTCGATTTTCCAGAATATTAAAAAAGCGTCAATTTTTTTCACAATATTTTGAGTGTATCTCAATAATTTATTAATTAATTATTAACATTTCTTTTTTTATACGAATTTTAGCAAGTGTTAATATCCCCGAAAATTTCTTTCACAATCTTTTCTGTTTTTGATAAAAAAAATTTTTTTACCCATCCCATTTTTTTTTTAACCCTTTCCCGGGGTTCTGAAATCTAGTGTGAAAATGGTTTTTTGACGGGGGCCCTTTTTGCGAAAAAAATTTTTTTTGCCCAAAAAAAAGGTAAGAAACCCAATTTTAATTTCGAGTGATCTTTTTATTTTTTTTAAACAAAAATTTCTAATTTGCATATTTTGAAGATATTCGCGGGGAAAATTGGACTTTGGGGGCGGTTCCACGTCGGAATCGTATAAACTTTTCCGCTCGAAAGCATTTCCGAAGACCTAAAATTACAAAAAACTGTACAGATTTATTTACAGCTTTGGGTACTTTTAGGTCTTTGTTTGGACTAAATTAAAATTTCATTTATTATTGAGAAATCGAACGATCCAATTGATTCTTTTCTACAATTTAACAACACATTGATGACTAGTTTTCTAGAGTTAAATAACTTTTATTCTTATTTGAGGTCTTGCATATCGGTTTGTTAATTCTGCATTGTTTTCCCTGTAGTTGTAACAATAAGACATTAAAATATGTATTCTTGCTGACGTTTTTCAGGTGTTTATTAAGATGTCTGGAAATATTTGTTAATAGTATATTTTTTTTCTTAAATTTTCCCTTTAACTGGCCTTTTTTTAAATTTTTTTTTCGGGAAGCCTATTTTTAAATTTTTAAAAACAGACAGACATACAAAGACAAACATCCAAAGTAAAAATTTACAAAATTAAAATTTTATTATTATACAACAAAAAAAATCATTATTACAACGAATTTAGCACACTTTGGTTTTTAAATTTGCTAAAAATTATTAATTTTTCTTTCGGGGAAAAAAAAATCGAGCTTTTAAAGGGGAATTCTTTGTATTTTTTTCGTAAAATTGATTTAGATTTTTATAGTTAAATTCGGGATGAATTTCACAAAAATATCTGCATTTTTCTATTAATTAGACGCATCTGAAATATATGCATAAGAAAATTGGCGACTGCAAAAATTTTAACTGGCTATGGATTTTAATTTTAATTAATATTTGCGAAATTTAGAAATTGGCGATAAAATTTTATCAAATTCACAATAAAAAAACAAATCAAGGATTTTCGTTTAAAAATCGGAATCAGTTATTTTTATTTAAAAAAATTGTTTGCTGTAGAATGAGGCTTTTAACTTACTTTTTGGACACCTTAATTAACTGGGTATGGGTAACTTAACCTGAAAATGCTTTTTATGAAAATAATTTTAGCCTTTTTTTGTTGGAGATAATTAAGGAAAATCTTTGAGTGTCATAAGGTTACTTTATTTTTTGAAATCTCTAAATTTTTAATTTAGGGGGCAACATATTCAGGGGGGCCAAGATAATGATTGCAATTTTTTATTTATGATATTTTATACTAAAAAGTTTTTTACCATTTTTGGGTTGTTTTTTTATAGAATTTAGCATATACACATACGAGAATTAATCCGAAAACAGCTATTTTACATTTTTGCGTGATAAAAATATGAGAGAAGCAAAATATGATCTCTTATAGATCCTTGTTTAATTTTTCAACTGTTTTTTTGCCCATTGTGATTTATTTGTCTTATCATTTCATAAATATAGAACTAATAAACAACCAACTTTTCCTTGGAAGTGTTAGAAAATGTTATGGTCCCAATATCACTAAAATCTTGGATTACCATTGTCTTTATTTCTTAATTGATACACCACCTTTCTGTTAGTGACGTATCTCCAACTGTTTTCAAGTGATAACCAAAAAACTTTCGACTTATATACTATCCTTTGTTTACCGAAGCTTGCTCATTTTTTGACGGATCAGCAACAGCTGCCAGATATTCGGAATATCAATACTAGGCTTGCTAAGTACACTTTGGTTGTTTACAATTATTATAGCTTCTTTAAAATTTTCTTTTCTTCCAGTGTGTTTCTTTATGAATAATTTTTGCTTTCTACATTGTGTGCGTGTTTGGCAATCCTGACTTCGACATTTCACCTCGTTCCGAATGTTTTTTGTGTTCTTTAATTCTAATTTTGAGTGTTTTTTTTTTGTTGGTCATTTTTATGGGTTCATTGATCTCTCCAGTGGTAGCAAATATTTGTATGGAATGGGTTTAAGGATTACTCAATTAAAACTGCACTAACCAAACCAAAAGATTAGCTAATATATTTTGACGATACGTTTATTATATGGACAAGTAATAACGAAAAACTCAAAGGTTTTTTAAAACATCCAAATTGCCTACGACCCTGTATCAAATTTACAACGGAAAAGGAGCAAAATTTTGGCCTGGGTTTTTTTTTTCTAATCAAACAAATATTTGGGAAAATGCAAATTGTATACAGAAAACCTACCCACATTTTGGGGCAATATTTAACCCAGAATTTTTACCAAGAAAAGAAATAAATATAGGTATTATATAACGCGCAGTGACCTTATATAACATTAGAACCCTGAAAGATGAAAAAAACCGTTCAAGGATTATTTAAGAAATATTTCTCATCACAAATGTAGATGACGTTGGGGTAAGTTAAATATTTCTCTAATAGTAAGTTCTTATCCATAAATAGCAACACTTCTGAAAAAGGGGGTGTGGGCATTATTTAAATTCCCCCAAAACCCTCCAGTTCCCCTATTGTTTAATGGAAAAAAAATTTTTTAAAAATAAAATTCAAACCAAAAGGGGTAAAAGGGATTTTAGGTACTTTATTATAGCCATTTAATAAAAATAAATTTAAATTCAAAATTGCTAAAACTCCAAATTAACACCCGAAAGAAAAAATTCCCTCTTTTCCCTTTTAAAAAAAAAAAATTTAAAAGGGAATTTTTCCATTGGTTTTACGGATTAATGAAAAAACCCCAGATTCCCACGGGAATGGGTAAGGGTTTATCCGCCCCCCCGGGCCTTTAAACAAAGGAAACCAAAATTTTTTTTTCTTTAAAGATAAATTAGATTTATTTTCTCAGTAGACTTTAAAAAGTAAATTTCCCAATTTAGTTTTCAATGAACTCCTGCCGGCATTAATCCCGTCAGTCGTGTCAGAAAAATTTCGTTACGAAAAAGTAAGTTTTTTTGTGTTTATTTCATTATTTTTAACAAAGAAAGTTATTGACAAAGTGCAGAAACGATTTTACTTCATTTTTGAGTATTTGAGAAGCATTAAATAACTTTTGTATTTATATAATATAACTGTTTATCAACAAAGTGGATAAATATATCGAACATTTGATATATATCGGATATATATCATAAATATCCGATATTTGATATTTATAATAAATATCGGATATTTTCGAACCCTGGAAATAACTAATATAACTAGGGATGTTAAGCACAACGGCTACAGTGAGAGACTGGTTAAGGAAATAATCAACAAATACGAAAATAAGACAAAAAACTCTTACTTGAACAAGATGGGACTCAATGGGACCAAATATTTATGACAATTCTTTATATTAAAGCAACATCGGAAAATATCCGCAGAATCGCCAATGCTATAATATTAAAACGGCATTTAAATCTCAAACCCCTCTAAGAAATATTCTTATTAATGACTGTATCTACCAAATTCCCTGCGAATGTGCTAAGGTATACACTGGGAAAACAAAAAGACCACAGGGTTAAAGAACACGAAATCATACGGAACGAAGTGAAACGTCAAAGTCGGGATTGCCTAATACGCATGGTCAAAACAACACCGTATACAATGGTCGGAAGCAAAAATTATTTATAAAGAAACCCACTGGAAAAAAAATTAAAGAAGCTGTAATAATTGTAAACAACCAAAATGTATTTAGCAAACCTAGCATCGACATTCCGAATACCTGGCAGCCGTTGCTGAACCGTGAAAAATCGATCAAGCTTTGGTGAACAACGGATAGTATATAAGTCGTAACTTTTAAGACTAATTTTAAGTTATCACTTGAAAACGGTTGGAGATATATAACTAATTGAAACGTTGTGTATCAATTCACAAATAAAGATAAGAAAAGACCAAGATTTTAGTATTATTGAAACAACCAACTCTAGCAAGCCCCAAGTGTATCAGCTTGTCGTAATTTATTATATTTCTATATGTATACATTTTCCACCGTTCCATGTTATGTTATGTTATGCTAATTCATTGATAGCTGTATACAGACTTAGTATAAAACAAAAATAACCAAGGCATTAGTAAAATTACAAAAAGCTTATAAAAATCTTCATAAAAAATTTGGAAATAATTTTTGGTATCAATTTCAATAAAATTCTCGTATGTGTAAAGTCTTACACATACAAGAATTCTAGGGAAAATGCGAAAATTATCATCAAAATTTTGATGAAATTTTTTATAGGATTTTTGGTAACAGTACGTTCTCTTGTGTTTGATATTTAAAATAAATTTGGTAGAATTATTGCTACAATTCATGTGATTCTCATGCTCACAAATGCTAATTTTATTACATCTGGTGGATTAGTTTAACGTAACCTAGAAAAGTGGAAAGCAAATTAAAAAAAAGTTTTTATGTTCTTTAATTATGTATGTACAGGATGGTGCGTCGCCGAACGGAACATTGGAAACCCCATGTAAATTTTAAGGGAGTCAATTATTGGCTCCCCTGTACATTTTACAGAAACACGTAAGATAACTTTTTGAAGAGACCAATCTGACAAGCCCTCGTGCTAAGTTTTAAAAAATGTTAATAAGCGAATCTTGAATTATTTAATTAAATGTAATTGCGAAATTACCAAAGTTTTGGCTCAGGTAAAACCAAACAGACACCAGCCACCAGCAAACAATTGTTATAAGGCTTTGTCAAATCTGACGAACCGCCGAATACAAGGAATGCTGTTTTTTTCGTTTCATCAATCTCACAACTATTACATTCAAAGTAAAAGACACGTTAATATTATTTTTTTATGAAACCTTTTATTTAATGTAACAATTAAGTTTAACTAATAACAATTATTACTATCGACCATTAAAAAAATAATGTTATCGTACTAGAAACCAATAGCAGTATCTGAAATATTTACAATTTATTTTCCCATCAAGCCTATCTGGTCCATTTCAACCATTAAACGTAATTGTAAATGTTTAACTTAGAAGATTGAAAATAGATCCTCAAAAAAAAAAGAACTGAACTCTTAATATTTTACTATGTGTGGAAAAATAAAAGGAAATAAAACACAATAACTTTTTTAAGAATAATAGAGAATTACATAAAAACATTAATTAATCAAATGTTCAAACAGACCCCCATTAACAGCTATACAATATCCCAACCGATCATAAAATTCATTTTTGTCGTTGCTAAATTGATTTCCCCGAAATGTTATAAATTTTTTAACGAAAAAAGCTTACCCGGGTTTAGATTCTCAAATTTTACATTTTTATAAAAGAAAAATTTTGGGAAGTGATATCGCGTTTTAAAAATTTAGCAATGGTTTTTTGGTTTAGAATGTTTAACAAAACTCATTGTCGGTTTTCAATGATTTTGTAAACCTGTCAAAATCTGACATTTTGTTAAACATTCTGCCGTTGTTAACTTAGCAATTTTTTTAAAAAAAAACGGTTTAGAATGTTTAACAAAAAGACAGATTTTGACAGGTTACCTACTAAAATCATTGAATAACACTGACAATGACGTTTTGTTAAACATTCTAAACTGCTAAGTCCATTGCTAAATTTAACAACGCGATCATCACTCGGCCGTTTTTTAAGTGACCCCACAGAAAGAAGTCATTCGGTGAAAGATCAGGTAACCTGGCTGGCCAAAGTATCCGGTCCCGTGGACCAATAACATTGCCGTTAAAAGCAGTTTCCAGGTACTCTCTAACCAATCATCCATTTGGTACCAGATCATTTGATCTTCCCGAACAACTTCTTCCAAGTCGGGTCCAATTTGATTTTTAAATAAGTCCAAATAGGTTTCTGCTGTCAGGTAATAGTCCATAAAAAAGGGTTCAATGATAATCCTTTCCCACGAATACATTTGTTTTTTCGGGATATTGTGTCCGAGTATAAACAAAGCGATGTTCATTTTCTTGGCTCCAATACCGGCAATTCTGAACATTTGGTTTATTGTTGAGGGTGAATGTACATTCATCGGTAAAAAAATAAAAATTCCTATCGCTATTTGTTTTCTATCATTTCAAAACAAAATGCTATTCTTCGCCCCTTCATCTCCTTCCTGCGGCCCTTTATTTTTTCAATTTATATGAATAATATTTGTGTTTTTTCAAAGTGCGCAATATGTTGTAAGGGTGTTTATTTACCTCTTGCCCAAGAACCCTCGTACTAACCATTTTGTTTTCCTCCACACCGTAGAGTTTCTTTTCTTCGGCTCTATTTTCGATATCCTGAGTTAAACATTTACCATTATTTATCACATTTGGATCAATTTAAAATTTAAAAAAAAAATTTGGGGGGTTAAAAATTTGAAACCCTTTTAAAAGGTTAAAAAATTAATTTTTTTTAAAAAATTTTTTTTAATTTTTAAAAAAAATTTTTTTTTTTTTTTTTTTTTGGGGGGAAAAAAAAGGGGGGTTTTTTTAAAAATTTAAAAAAATTCCAAAAATTTTTTTTTAAAAAAAAACCTTTTTTAAAAATTTTTAATTTTTTTTTAAAAAAAAAAATTTTATTTTAAATAAAAAAATTTTTTTTTGGTTAAAATTATTTTTTTTTTTAAAACTGTTTTGAATTGAATTGAATAATTCATATTTTTTTTCAAATACCAACTGTCACTGATTTATTGACACTTTTCCTTATGTCAGGGACAATATTTATTTTACTGGTGTCTGTTTGGTTTTACCCGAACCAAAAATTTGGTGATTTTGCAATTACATTTAGGTAATTGAATAATTTAAGATTCGCTTATTAAAATTTTTTGCAACTTGGCACGAAGGCTTGTCAGATTGGTCTCTTCAAAAAGTTATCTTACATTTTTTCTGTAACCCCCTTAAAATTTACATGGGATTTCCTATGTTCCGCTCGGCGACGCACCACCCGGTAGGTAAACGGAAATTGTTACTATTAGGTGTGGCAACAGATAGCTACTTCATTTTTACTTCATCAAATAATTCTCAATGCCATTACCAACCCCAAAAAAATTCTGCGTCGATTTTTGCGCAATTTCTCGAAAATATAGAACATATTTAATGTTTTTATTGCAAAAATTTTGGTAGGAATTGTTGAACGTGTAATACACCAAATAATAATGATGTAAAATTATGACAATAATTTTCGGAATAATTCTTGTATGTGTAAAGGACTATAAGACACGATATATAACGGTGGTTCACACTATCGAACATAAGAACTCTCACATCTCAGTGCCTAATATTTATGTTGAAAGTTTTTTTAGTTTTTATTTTAAAGCACTCGTTAGCCAGCAATCCATACATATATATTAACCAACGATTTTTTTGTTTTCGTTTTTTTCTCATCTGGACATGAAGAAAGCTCCGTGGCAAGAATATTAACAATAGGTTAGAGGATCACGTCATTTTTGAGTGTGTTTTTTTTACTTTTCGCCTTTCTGCTTTACCGTCACTTCTTGGTGAAAATTAAAACTCGCCTTGCGGGTGGTACTGTACGTTTTGTAAACTTAATAAGATTTTGTTGGGTTTACTTGTTTGAAAAGTTTCTAGAGAGTGAGACCACTTCGGTCCTGGTCCCGGGGTATAGCAACTAAGTGTGTTCAGCCCTATTGATCCCTATGAAGTAGCAGATCGCCTAAAACAGAAAAAAAAAGCAAAACATTCAAAACCACTTATCTACGTTTTGGTAGCAAGTCTGCCACCATTATCAAGATTAACTTAAATGAAAATAATATAAATTAAAATTAAATTTGAAAGAATTTTGGTATAAAATTTAAGAGATTTTAAGAATTTTTTTATAATTTTATAAACAATGCTTTCTAAAATTTGAACAACCAAATTTAAGACAAAATGAAAATAGACGTATTACAGATCTATTTTTACCATATATTCCTGTCCTATCAAAAATAATTCAACGAATAGGTAATAAATTTAATATTCGCACTATTTAAATGCAATGGTATAATTATTTTTTCATGAAAAAGTAGCTTAAGATTGCTTAAACAAGCTCGCGAAAACCGTATCTCGATATCTTGTTCTGTACCTAAAATTTAGGCTAAAAAAATTTATACGTCTATATCTCAAAAACTATAAAAGCTACAAGAAATATAATGGATCATAAATTACGTATTCTTACAAAACCTTTAATTTAGGTTATATAATCTTTTTGTCTAAATGCAATACTTTACGAGTTATAATCAAAAAATTGAATTTGAAGGATTTTTTCAAGGTATACCCCTAGAATTCGCTTTTTGATTATAACTCGTAAAGTACTGCATTTAGATGAAAAGATTATTAACCTTATTAAGAGGTTTTTTAAAAATACACAATTTATGTTTTATAAAATTTCTTGTAGCTTTTATAGTTTTTGAGATATTGACGTATAAAATTTGCTTTGGCCTAAATATTACATAAGGAACAGGATATCGAGATGCGATTTTCGCGAGCTTGTTTAGGCATTATATAGCTACTTTTTCATAAAGAAAAAATTATACCAATGCATTTAATTTTTTTGAGAAAATTAACCATTTCTGTCGAAATGTCGGAAAAAGCCCTCTAGCGGCGACCTGTGAAACTAACACAACTTTAAATAATATAACATTTATAGCCCAAGAAAAGCTTTTTTCAACTAGCCCAAGTTTGTTGAAATCGGCTCAGCCATTTCAAAGATACAGGGTGTGTTTTACGAAAACTTTTGAATACCCCCACCACTTTATTTTTAGAGTTATAGCCAAAGTTGTCAAACAAAAAAGGTTCAGATTATGCTCCACTTTAAAGATCAGGTATTTTTTTGTTAGGTTAATATAGCAAAATTCACAGAAACATCACTTTTTTAGATTCAAGATTGCAGTTACGCCCCCTAGCGGCTATTTCAGGAACTTGAAAATAATTTCCAGCTATTTCTTTGACCATTTACAAATATTTTTTCCCAACGCTGTGATAAATATTTTCTGAGATACAGCCGGCGTCCTCTCTTATTTGGACACCCGGTACATAAAAGATTTTTTAAAAAGTCTAAAGGTATCGCCCCTCTTAATTGAGCACCTGCTTGTAGATCCGACTTGAGTTCGGAGAGGCGACTTTTTACTAGACCAAAGGGTCGTTGGGACAAAATAAAATGTATAGGGTGTAACCAAGGAAGTTTAAAGGTGTATGGAAGCCCAATGCTTTGGCCCATTTGATCAAAAAATGTCTAGCCCAGTATAAAAATAACTGTCAGAGTTGGCCCCGCCGATTTTGCGCAATAACGAAATTCCACGAAATAATTTAATGTGTTGCCTACTTACACACTGATAAATCAGTGTGTAGTTAGGCAACACATTATACTTTTATAAGAGCCGTATTAGTTTCGATTGTTTTGCTTTGTGTGATTATATTTTGTGGTTGCAGAAGTTTTTTGGATTGATAAAAACCTTCTTATTTTAGTAATTAGTGTTTAATAAATTGACACTATAATTTTGTGTTTATTGTTTGTTACTTATAATATCGTAATAAAATGACTAGAGGTTTTATGGTTTTGTCTTGCAAATCTAAGGGTAATATACCCGGCATTTTTTACTTTAGGTAAGTATTTCCTATATTTTAGGTTAAGTAACCGAATAAATAATAATATATCAATTATGAATTATAGAAAATGAAAATTTCATAGGAAATAGCAGTGAGAAAAAAAAGGCAATCTTAACTATCTTTTAGATGAATACCACAATGTTTGTGTATTTCTGTGGATTATTAAAAAGAAATAAGGTTTACATATAGGTACTTTTATTTCATTTAATAATTTGGTACATTCTTTTAAAGAATCAAAATTATTAATTACTAGGCAGACCAGGCAAATTTTAATTTATACAGGTCCCTCTAATTAAATAAAAGAAAGTACAATTTTATGTTAAAGTTCCATTTTGCTTTTTCTGTATTTGTTTTTAGATTTTTGGTTTCTTAAACTTACATTATCAACGTTTTAAGCTCGACATACTGTAGACACATAATATTTAACGGATACTGTTACAATGGATACCTAGGTACCAAAGGATACTAAACATTTTTAACCACTGTTATTCGGTCTCATGAATGTTTGTTATTAGTGAAAAGTATATGCCTAAAGAGCAGTTATAAAAATTTTCACTTTTTAATGCACAACCACAATCTTAGGATAAGATTAAACCCATTTACACTATCTTGCCCTTCTTTTATCACAAAATTGTTGATTTGTACATGAAACTATCATACAGTTTGAAATTTATTTTTAAAAAATCGTGTTTTTATTTATTTACTAAGATTTTTGGTAAAAATACAAAACTCCCAAAAATATCGACCATTTAAATAGAAGGCTGTAAAGTGGCGCCATCTATTCTTTCCATATTATATCAGATGATATAAAATCCAATATTACACAATAATTTTAAATATTCTATGGTAGTATCGTTTAATAACCAACAATTTTGTGCAAAAAATAAAAAAAAACAGTAAATGCTTGAATTTGACATTTGATGATGTCAACTTTATAGATAGTAACAAAGAATTATGGAAGTCCGGCCCTGACCTACCATTCATTGCTCAAACTCTGCGGGGCCAATCCCCCTATTCCCGCTGCCCTGCACGCCTGGACAATTTTGTTCTACAGTATTGGGCTTCCATACACCTTTAAACTTCCTTGGGTGTAACATTAAGGCTGGGAATAAGTTCAACAGTGAATTCTTTAATAAAAAATAAAAAATAAAGAATTCTATGACGTTCTCAAATCTAATTTTTCTCGTATTTCAGACTCTAATAAGTTTACAGAACGTAAGGTATCCACCGATTATTTTGCACACTGCACCTTTTTGTTTGATTTTAATATTTATTTCGCTTGATTTTTATGCTTTTAATAGTTTGCTTTTTATATCATTCTTCTTTTCTTGCCCTGCCACTAACCTACTACTAACTACTAACTCTATCTCTATTTTTTTTCTTTCAAATCAATACGATTATAAAAGAACTCTAAAATTTTAACTGATAGTTAGATACTAAATTTGATTAAAACTCATTATTTACTGTCTTTTATTAAATGGGCCCCTTGCACATAATTTTCATTGGCTAAAAAGAATTCTTTATACCTATATAACACTTCTGTCAAAAAAAAAATATACGAAATTTTATAACAGGGTTACAAGCATTTAAAATCTTAATATCAAACTGGTGCGAAAACGGTATCTTCGTCATAAGGAGCTAACTACACATATTTACAATGCTTGATCGACAGAGGGCACCGGGGCTAAATTCCAATATAAAATTATATATTATGGATTTTTAACCAGTGGATAATTGTCATTTTCATTTGTTTATTGAAAAAGTAGAATACAATTTTTTTCTGAGAAGAGGTATTTGGGAGATGGTTTTTAGATACGAAAAGGAAGATACTTGACGTTTTTTTTATCTTTATGACAGCTCACGAAGGATTATTATATATGTATATTATATCCTACGGATTATCATATATAAACCTATAAACCAAAGTACCGTGAGTGCCGGGTTTTCCGGTGTTCAACCCATTTCTTCCCAGTTGTTCCGTCAACGTTGTCCAAGCACTGAAACATGCAAATGTTGCATTTCACAGCACCTTTTAGACAACGCGGTAGTGCCACCACGGACGTTATTTTTAAATAACTACTACCTAAAAGTGTCTCTCCGGCACTGGGAATCGAACCCGGATCGCCGGGCTCGCGAGCCGAAACTCTGACCACTACGCTACCGGAGACACAACATAAAATGACGTGTTTTTATATCAAAATATATATGCGTATATGTATGCGAGGAGCCCATTGTCTTTTTATTCGCTTCTACATTTAGCATCAATAAAATTTCAGAGTTCTTTTGATCGGGTTTGCGATATTTCGACCTTTAAAACTTTTGGATTTAATTTTACAGTAGTACAGCCGATCACAAAGATTTCCATACGAAAAGTGTGGAAAATGACACACCTTTTTTGTATTGTCTTTTAAGCCAACCCGATGGAAAGGTAAGTTTTTATCTTTTTAATTAAGAATTTTAAAAATATAAGGGATCAAAATTTTTTTTTTGTTAAAAATCTTTAAATTTTAAAAATTTTACCCTCTTTCGTGTCCACCTGCAAAGTAGTCACCACACAACGGCCAAGCGAAGGTATCTGCTTCGCGGGGACTGGAAGGACGTCTGTTGGGGGCCATCCGGATATATCTGCGCTCAGTTACCCGCAATCAGGTATTTAAGTTTTTTGGAAATTTCCCACGAAAAAAAAATATAAAGTGTTGCATGTAAGAATGAACTTTAGTTTTTTATTTTTTTTAATTTCGGAAACAATGAAATAATAGCAACAAAATTTTTTTAAAGGCTTTTTTTTGGGGTTTTAAATAATTTAGGTTTCTTTTAGGGGTCACCTTGTGCAGGACATCCAATGTAGTGATTGCCGACCCGGGTTTTTTTTGGAAATTTAAAGAGTTTTCGTAAAAACATTCGAATCACTTCTATCCGTTTTGGAAAAAGATTCTTAGATTCTACTTTAAAAAAATCACAAGATGTCTAACTACACTGATAATAATAATAATAATAAATTTATTTTTATTGTTAGAGCTCAGGCGCCTCCTCAACCCGTAACAGCTTCGGCTACATTAACAACCAGCCTGACCAAGGCGTGGTCTTCTGTCAGACCGGATCCTGTTGGAATTTTAGACCAAGTCGAGAGACAAGAGCGACAGTGTAAGTGTGCTTTACATTTATGTAATATTTACAGAAATTTCAAATCTAGAATAAGAATATTTTTTGTCAACTAATTTTATTAGTTTAATTTTTTTTTGCAATTGAAAAATTATTTTCCTTTTTTTTAGCTATCAAGTTGACGGCAAGTATGTATCTACCTCTGCAGAGCCGACTGGTAGTCGGAAGGGAAGACGGCTCCATTATTATAGTTCCTGCAACTCAAACTGTGATGCTACAATTATTACATGGAAATCATCAGCAAAAAAGGTAAAAAATGCGTATGGTTCTTTTTTTGGGATAGTGAGCCAATCTTTAAGATTCATCCAGCACCTCCACGGGTCATTTCTGGTTCAACCCAAGGGGGAAAAGCCAATGTTCTCTAAACTTATATGAAAATATGAGATATACAATTTGTATTTTTTAATTCAACTTAAAAGCTTTTTAAAAAATTAAATGGGACAATTTGCAAATATTCCCCATTGCAAGATAAGGTCTAATTTGTTTATAGTCGATTGAAAAAACTTTAATGTGACAATTTTCACATTGGGCTGCTAAAAGTATATCTTATTGACTATCATGTCTAAAAAAATCAGCTCTTAATATTGAAGCCGAATCGAAGAAAATTTTTTGGAAAAAAGGTCTGTTTTAAGCGTTTTTCCGGCTTTTCTCGGTTGGGGTTTTTTTTTTGTGGGTTTTTTAAAATTTCCCCTACAAATGGTTTTTTATGGTAAAGTGATATAGCCGTATTTTTTGTTATTTTAAAAAAAAAAGCAAAAAAAAGGCCTTTTTAATAATATTGTTTAAAAATTACCTGAAAAAAATTGGTTGGGTTTTTGATTTTAGTAATTTACAGGTTATTCCGAAGTCATGGCGCGGTTAACATTAATTACATAAATGATCTTTTATTTTTTTATAATAATTGGAATAAACATATACATTTTGCGCCATTATTGTTTTTTCCACTTTCAATATAAACGATATCAATATATGATATAAAAAAGACTTTGGTAAAATTTTTACAAAATTTGAATTAAAAATAAAATTGACGTTAAATGATAATAACAACTAGAATGTCAACATAGTTTAGTTTCTAGGATATTAGCTTTTGTTTTATAGCCTACTGTGGTTTAAAGTATTACAGTTTTAAAAAAATTGCATAGAAAACCTATGTCATCTGTGTTGTGTTATATTTTTAAAAAGGGGAAATTTAAATGCTATCTTTTAGATTAATAGGGGGTTTCATTTAAAAAATTAAATCCAATAACTTTTTTCCTAACCTGTAAACGGCAGATTATTAACAATCATTATAAAAAATAAGTAAGAAAATATAGGGTAGTTCCGAAATGACATTTTTTTTTTTCTTCCGTATTCTTAAGCGAAAAGAATTTTCAAATTTAAATATACAATTTTAAGTTTGACCCGAAAAGAGCAATGACGCCTATATTATTTTTTTTTTTAAAAGACAACAAATGAAGAAAACTATAGAAGTGTCGTGGGACACCCTGTACATTAGTAATATATATTAAAGTATTGCTTTTTTTCAGATTGGCCACCACACCAAATTCTGTCAGGCCATCACGGTCGCGTAAATTGTCTCTTACATCCCAATAGAGAACACATGAGGTAATATGTATGGTATATAGCAGCGTTTCTCAAAGTGTCTTCCGCGGAACCCTGGGGTACCGCACGACTTCGGCAAAGGTTCCGCGAAAAAAAAATGATTCTCTGAGTGCAGAATCCTGACTGGATTTTCGACTTACGTAATATCGAAAAATAAGTATCGCATGCAATAAGCTGGACGCGGAGCCCGACATGAGACTGCAACTTTCATCAATAAGAGCCAGTGGCAGCTCTTCGATTTTCGAAAATTTTTATCTAAAAAGTAAAACATGAGATCCACACTAAATTTACCAGATGCTATTGGCCTTAAGGGAAAGAAAAAAAATTGCTAGTAAATAATCGGACTATAGAAATCCTCTTTTGTATCCAAAATTTAAAGAAGAGCTGCTTCTGTCTTATTAATGATCCCACACTTACAGAAAAGCTTCCTTCCGTTGCCCACCGATGGGCTGTAAGGTATCTGTCGCTCTTTTATAGGTATTTTCATGGTTCCGAAGAGTTGGCGAGTATAATTCCTCCTCTGGCAGCTCCCAGCAGAGCAACACGTAGTGCCACTTTTATACATCCTTTTACAGTCCAACTTAAGAGGCTCCCAACTTCTATTTGTTCCTTTATTCCTGTCCAGACGATGGAACCTGCTACACGCAGAAATTTTTCCTTTTTTTCCAGATCTCCAAATATTTAAGTCTCGTGCAAGTAAACTCCCTCTTACAACACTTCAAACAGCCACGGTACAGTAGGCCACAGCCTTCGTGGACTGTCCCAAGATAAAAAAAAAATGTGTGAAGAATGAAAATAGCTTCATTCCTTGCATTGATAGCCTTATCTATGTATAAAAGTATCTTTTTTATTATTTCATGATCAAATTCCTTTTAGGTTCTTTAATAAAATATTTTTAAGTGTATTACTAATATATTTTGTAAAAAATAAATTATAACGATATTACGAGTCTATCGATTCCTATAATTTAAAATGCAAAAATAATTATTTGTGCAGCATTAAGAGGGTTCCGTGTTTATTTTTCCTGTTAAAAAGGGTTCCATATGTGAAAAAGTTTGAGAAACGCTGGTATATAGTATGGGTTTTGTAAATGCTGATTAAAAAGCTTACCAGAATATAGGGATGCCGTTTTGAAACAGGGTCTATTTTTTAGTAAATACAACAACAGAACTAACCAAAGATATATCAAAAATAACTTGATTTATTAAGACTACTAACTACTGGAATCCTGTCCTACATATTTGGATCTTATTTTTGTAGATTTTTTAAAACCAATAATATTTTTCTTATTTTAGGTACGATAAAAATTTTCTGGTGTCAGGCGGCGTAGATTTTGCGGTGTGCCTATGGGATTTGTGTACGGGTAGTCTATTGCACCGATTTTGTGTTCACGCAGGAGAGATCACTCAGTTGCTGGTGCCTCCTGAAAATTGCAGTGTAAGTATTTTTAATATGGAAATTCGATATTTTAGAGTTATTATTTTGCTTTTATAACGTGATATCCGTACTCTTGTATAATACAATCCTATTTGTATTCTTAGAAATATAACTTCGTTGCTCAGTTTATTTTAGAGAAATCTAATCCCTTGATATTTAATTTTTCGTTTGTTTTAAGGCGAGAATCCAAAAATGCATCTGCTCAGTCGCATCCGACCATTCGGTGACTCTTCTAAGCTTGGCCGAGCGGAAGTGCGTGTGTCTGGCTTCGAGGCACCTGTTTCCGGTTACAACGATAAAATGGCGGCCTAAAGACGACTTCATGATCATCGGCTGTTCGGATGGGACGGTGTACGTCTGGCAAATGGAGACAGGGCATTTGGACAGGGTTTTACAAGGTACCTAATTCAAAAATGTCTCTCTCTATCTCCCTCTTTGTCCTTATCTCTCCTTTTCCTCTCCTCCTCCTCCCTCTCTCTTCCCTCTCCCGCTCTCTTCCTCTCCATCTCTCTTCCCCTTCCCTCTCTTTCCCCCCCACTCTCTTTTTTCTCTCTAAAAAATAGTTCTGTCGTGAAAATTCGTCTTTCCTCTTTCAAGCAAGAAATTTATTGTTCAGGTATCGCCGCTGAAGAAGTTCTATATGCTTGCGAAGAAAACGAAGAAACTCACTCCTCATCGGACATGGGACTGGCAAATCCAGCAGTACATTTCTTTAGGTTAGTAAATTTTATATGCAATAAATCGCATCTATCTTATACCGGGTGTTGCTCCGCCGAGCGGGACATAGGGAATCCCATGTAAATTTTGAAGTAGTCAAATATTAGCTCCCCTAATTATTTTAGAAAAAAATGCTATTAGGATTTATTGAAGAGCACAATAAGTTCCACCCAAAATGAAAATTTGAGCATTTTTCAACCAACCGTAAAGAGTAAACTGCTTAAATACTTCTTCAACGTAGTATCTCATTATGCACCCTGTACTCTAGAAATCAATAATAAAAACACCATATCGATTTATCAGTGACAATTTAGATCATTAATTTATAATGTCATTGCCAAAACTGAACAATTTTATAAGGGAATTTCAAAAAGAATCCTCGCATTTCATTTTAGTTTACAGCTAATTCCAACACATGCACTCACAGTTACGCAAGACAATAAAACAAATTTGTCTACATTTAGAAATCAATTTATGACGAAAATATCAGGATTTAATCAAATGCTCAAATATTCCTCCATTAACTGCCAGACAACAGACAATAACCCAAACGATTATAAAACTTATTTCTTACGTTGGCTAGTTGGTACATCGATATTCTGGTACATTCAGCGGAAATAGCATTCCTTAGCTGGTCTAAATTTTCATATTTTTTATTGGTATAAAGCTTAGTTTTTAAATGTCCCCATAGAAAAAAATCGTTTGGCGAAAGATCCGGAGACCTGGCTGGCCAAGATATTGCGTGGTTCGGGCCTATGATGTCGTTATTAAATGCGTGGTTCAAGTATTCGCGCACAGCTCTGGTACTGTGTGCTGGGCAGCCATCCATTTGATACCAAATCTCTTGATCTTCACGAGCAAGGTTGTTCAAAGCAGGCAAAATTTGTTCCTCTAAGAGTTCCAGAAAGTACTCCGCATTCAAATTTCGGTCAAGGAAAAATGGTCCAAGGATATGATGGCCGAAAATTCCCGCCAAAACATTAATTTTTTGTGGATATTGAGTCCTTGTCTCAACAAATCGTTTTTTGTTTTTGTTACTCCAGTACCGGCAATTTTGAATGTTGGGTTCGTTGTTCAATGTAAAAGTGCATTCGTCAGTAAAGCAAATATTTTGTAAAAAACCTCTGTCAGTGTTTGTCCTCTCCATCATCTCAAAGCAAAATTCCTGTCGTCGTATTTCGTCTCCGTCTCTTATTTCTTGGTGTATTTCGTACTTGTAAGCGTGGTATTTACATCTTTTTAAAATTCGAGATATTGTGGTGTGGTCTTGTCCAGTAATGTCCTCCAGTTGTCTCGTGCTAATGTTTCCTCTACACAAAGTATCACGTCTAAATCCCTCTCGTTTTCTACAATTTGTCTCTGATTTTCACGTCGATTTTCTTCACATTTGCAATTATTGATTACTGTGCCTGTAGTTTTTTATCGTCCGTTCTATTGTCGATTTACTTGGTATTGGCCTATTGGGAAAATAGGCTGCAAACATGTCCGCTACTCTTCGATAACTATTTCCCTGATAAAACCATTTTATAATAGTGATTTTTTCTTGATTTGAGTAGTTCATTTTTTAAAAATGATGTGACATTGACCTGACAACTTGAGAGTAAGAGGTTAAATAATTTTTCTGGTATTTTATTATAAACTTCTAATAATACAGGGCGCGTAAGAAGATAGGAGATTCGTAACTTATTTTAGCATTTATCTCTTAGCTGGCGGACTGAGAAGAGCTGACATTTGTACACTGGGTACAACTTTTCGTGCTCTTTAAAAAATCCTAATAATATTTTCTTCTAAAATAATTAGGGGAGCCAATGTTGGACCACTTCAAAATTTACAAGGGATTCCCTATGTCCCGCTCGACGGAGCAACACCCGGTACCTATAAGTTTTGATAAAAAGATTTAGCATTCTCTATATGGACGTGGATTACCATATTTAATACTCCTTCACTGTTTTTGAAAGTACCTTATTTTTATACGGTATTAAAATTGTTTTATGCAGGGGATTACGTCACAGAAACCTCTCCGCCATTCGGCATGCGACGCAGCGTGGGCTCCACCAACTTCAACAGCTGAACGCGCACACGGACGCGGGGGATCCCCATGCGGTCCGCGCACAATGTCAGACGCCGCTCGGCGTTCAAGGATTTCGAACAAACCCAAAAGGTAAGAAGTGTACTTTGTATAATTTATATTAAAAAACAAGAAATGTTAACTTATATATACATGGTGCCCAAAAAAATGTGGAAAATCTTCCGTATATGAAAAAAAACACGTGAAAAGAATACCACAAGTTCATATAAACTTTTTTCGTTTAAGTCTCCTCTTCAAAGATATTGATTTTATCCAAGATACATATACGGTTTGAATTAGGTTTTTTTCAATATGAAATTGGTAAACGTTCATTACACAGTTTATCCAGCCTAGTGTTGTAAATAGAAATATATCCATGAAAATGGAAATTTCCGAATGTGTCTCGGAAATATTGGAAATTTTGAAAATATCCAAAAAATCATTAATTTTACTGATCTGTCAATGGTGTCGTCAATCGTTACTTCAGTATGTATTTTATATTATTGATTAGTTCTTATTCTGATTTTAAAGTTTGCGGCACTGTCTTACCAATTTAAACCAAGGAAGTTTAAAGGTGTATGGAAGCCCAATACTGTAGAACAAAATTGTCCAGCCATGCAGGGCAGCGGGAATCGGGGGGTCGGCAATGCGAAGTTTGCGCAATGAGTAGTGGGTCAGGGCCAGACTTCCATAATTCTTTGTTACTATCTATAAAGTTAACATCACCATATGTCAAATTTAAACATTCACTGTTTTTTGCACAAAATTGTTGGTTATTCAACGATATCACTGTAGAATATTTAAAATTATTGTGTAATATTGGATTTTATATTATGGAAAGAATACTTTACAGCCCTCTATTTAAATGGTTGATATTTTCGGGAGTTTTGTATTTTTACCAAAAATCTTTGTAAATAAATAAAACACGATTTTTTAAAATAAATTTTAAACTAAATTGTTAAATGAAATAAAAGTACCTAAATGTAAACCTTATTTCTTTTTTATAATCCACAGAAAGACACAAACATTGTGGTAATCATCTAAAAGATAGTTAAGATTGCCTTACTTTCCCACTGCTATTTCCTATGAATATTTTATTTTCTATTATTCATAATTGATATAGGTATTATTATTTATTCGGTTACCTAACGTTACGTCTCATAAGAAACACCTAATTTAAATATAAGAAATACTTACCTAAAGTAAAAAATGCCGGGTATGTCACCCTTGGATTTGCAAGACAAAACCATACAACCTCCAGTCATTTTGTTACGATATTAAGTAACAAACAATAAACACAAAATTATAGTCACAATTAAATAAACACTAATCACTAAAATAAAAATGTTTTTATCAATCCAAAAAACTCCTGCAACCACAAAATATAATCACACAAGGCAAAACAACCGAAACTAATACGGCGCAAAGGGCACAAACCACAACGAAAACGGCGATTGATGAGACGACGACGCCAACGGTTGGTGGATGGTACAGCGCGGATATCATTAGCGCCGCGTGCGCCGATGCATTAAAAGGTATTCCGGCTCTCATAAAAGTATAATGTGTTGCCTAACTGCACATTGGTTTATCAGTGTGTAAGTGGGCAACACATCAAATTATTACATGGAATTTTGTTATTGCGCAGAATCGGCAAGGCCAAGTCTGACAGTTATTTTTATACTGGGCTGGCCATTTTTTGATCGAATGGGCCATAGCATTGGGCTTCCATACACGTTTAAAACTTCCTTGATTTAAACCAAGAAATTTAGTACCTTTATGTAGTAAAAATCATAAAAATTAAGAGAGGAGAGGTAAAGTTTGTTCGGTCCAAAAAAGGCTGATTTTTAGGAATTTTTATAACATGTTGTTATTATAGATTTATTTTAAAAATTAGTATATTATAATAAAACATTTGAAGAATATTTAAAAAAAAGAATGGTACAAAAATATAAAGAAATAACGGATTTATTGCAGTTCTCCACTGGTGCCTCAAAATAAAAAAATGCAGTAACCGCGATTTCTCACACTGGATTATTTGAAATCAAAAAACAAAATGTTTAATAATTAGTTAATTACTTTATCTCTGAATTGACGCAGATTTTTTTTATTTCGTCAATTTTTAATTTTTCTGCATTATTTTGAAGTTGAAATGTCGATTTTTTGACAATAAAATTGACCTATTTATTATCGTAATTAAAAAATAAAAAAAAACTCGACGTACTTGATAGTTATTTGTATGTAGACTATTTGTACAAATTTTTTAAACGATCGGTTCAGTAGTTTTTTGAAATGGTAGTCACCGACTTTAAAAATTTAATTTTTTGTGAAAACCGATTTAAAGTTTTGTACACTCACGCAATTGAGTTGGAGCAACGGTCATTAAAACTATCATAAATTCGTCAATTTTGCTCCGATTGACCTTAAAATTTGATATGATATTCTTGAGATGTTATACATTCAAAAATTAAATAAAACAAAATAGAAAAAAAATTAAACGTGACCCCCCGCTCCCTTAAATCAAGCACAAACACCCCAGCCGTCTCTTTTCATACTGTCGCGCAAAGTAAAAAACACACCTCTTTCTTAAGAAGTGGCGATCGAGGAAAGGTGGGGAGTCTTCTCCGGGTATCTTTTGTGTTGTAAAACCGGCAACAGTGAGCATTGCCCATCCTGCTTTGATATACAATAAAATGTATTTGTTCTCACGCCTCTCAATAAAACGTAGATCCAAAGTCCTCATTAATAAACCACCAGATAGGTATGTATTCTAGCACGTCTTTAACGTTAATTCCAAGTCTTCTAATTTTTCTGTGGTTGTAAATAAAAAAAAATATTTTGTTTATTTTTACAGATCACGAGAGTCACATCCTGTTCTTCGATATCGAGGCGCTGATCATAGAGCTGCTCAGCGAGGAGTACTCGACGATGTCGCCCGGTAGCCTGGAGGCGGCCGGGCTCATTTCGCAAGCGGAGTACTGCAAAGTGGCGGCGCTAACGCAGAGCGCCGCGGACGCGCATAAAAAAATTGCAGGTAAGTGAGATAGAAACACAAATGTATCAAAAAAGAACTAGAATACTAAATAGGAATTAAAAATCGTTCACATATGCATAACCATGGGCAAATCTGAAAATTCTATGTTGGCGAGACTGGACACATACACAAAATATCACCCAAACACTTAAAAACTTTTAATTTTACGCAAAAATATAATAGTCCAGTAAATGAAGGGATAAAGCTGTAAATTAATTTGTACAGTTTACCCTTGTGGCACAATGCTTAGGTCTTCGGCGATGCTTTCGAGCGAAAAAAAGTTTATCAACAACAACAAAATGGATTTCCCGCTAATATCTGCCAAAATATGCGAATTGGAGAATTTTTGTTTAGACAAAAACGAAGATCGCCTTGTTATCTACAAAAATGGTCCTTATAATTTTTTTCGAAAAATCGATAGTTTATGAGATAACGGGATCCAAAAGTCCTCTCATTTCAGCTGCTGCTCTACCGCTAAAATGCCGCTATCTTCATGGATTCACTTATAAGCGGGCGGACGAATTGTTCCATTTCTCGGGCAATAATGTACATTTTTTAATCATTCAAAGTTCATCGGAATAGGGAAACCCGTACCTATCATTGCATATGAGTTTGGGTTTATTCTGATTTTTTTAGAATATTAAAAAAAGCGGTCAAAGTTTTTTTTTCACAATATTTTGAGAGTATCTCATTAATTTATTGATATTTTTTTGAAAAAATTGGTTTGTTATTAACATTTCTTTATTATAATGAGACCTTAGTAAGTGTTCAATGATCCCAGAAAATTTCCTTCACCATCTTTCTTGTGTTTTGATAAAAAATTGTTATGCCCATTTGCATTTTTAGCCGTTTAGCCGCATCTATCCAGTGTGAAATGTTATGGATTTTTCGACGGCTGATTTAGCGAAAAATATTGGTGTTGCCAAAAAATGGTAAGAACCATTTTTGTAGATTTCGAGGTGATCTTCATTTTTTGTTTAAACAAAAATTCTCTAATTCTCATATTTTGGCAGATATTCGCGGCAAACTCATTTTTGGGACTATGAGGAGCCATTTTCAGCGGGTTTCCACGTCGGAATCGTGATAAACTTTTTCTCGCTCGAAGGGATCCGCGAAGACCTAAGAATTGCGCCACAAATGAAAACTGTACAGAATTATTTACAGTTTTGGGTACTTTCAGGTCTTCAGTTACTGGACTATAAACCGATAATAAGTAAAAACACTAGACATTTTCATTTATGAAATTAAATCGATAATAATATCTGTTTCTCTTTATTTGCAAGACTTTTTCGGAAAAGTCAAGGACAAGGCCGAAAATATGGAAAGGATAATAAAAGAAAAAGATAAACATGGTAAAATCATTCTTTTTTCTTTAATTCGTTTTTATTTTTCAAATTTTATTCTTGTAACTTACATTATTACAGTTTTTTATGCACTTATTACAACTTTTATATTATGTTTCTTGCTTCTAATGTTTTTTGTTTGTATTTTGTTTTGTATAGATTTTTGCACCCGTTTAGTTTTTTTTTCTGTTTAAATTCTGTCGTTTTCGATTTGAATCAACCGAGTGTTGTGTCTCGACTTTAGGTATTTTGGCAAAAATGAAAGAGGGTGCCGAAACCGTACAAACCAAAATACAAGCAAAAGCCGAAATGGTGCTTAAAGGAACCGAACCCGGTAAAGGTAAGTTAGAAAACTGATTATTTTAAAATTTATTTATACAAATACAAAATAAAGAGTCGGTGGGAAAAAAGATAAAAGTCCATTTTTTGCGCAAAATTAGTTAATTAACAGAAAAAGAAGTGTCGGTTAGGCCAAGGAAGTTTAAAGGTGTATGGAAGCCCAATGCTATGGCCCATTCGATCAAAAAATGTCCAGCCCAGTATGAAAATAACTGTCAGAGTTGGCCTCGCCGATTTTGCGCAAAACGAAATTCCACGAAATAATTTAATGTGTTGCCACTTACACTGATAAATCAGGGGAAGTTACCCCAAAACATTATAATTTTTTGAGAGCCGGAGTACCGTTTTTTGGGTTGATCAAAA
>JAHBCN010009079.1:0-36348 GCA_019359885.1 Listronotus oregonensis | reverse complement strand
TTTCCCTTTTTTGAAAATTTTTTCGTTTTCCCTTTTTCGTCCGTAGGGGAATCTAAAAACATAAAATAGAGAACGTTTTTAACTTTATTAAAAATTTTAATATTTTTTTCAATATATAATTTCTTTAATTCTAAAAAGATTAACAAATTAATTTTTTTGTTTTATAATTATTGGTCTATTTCAACTTGTTAATTTTAACAACAATATAAAGACATCATAATAGAGTAAAATTACATAATTAAAATTTTTTATTATACGTAAAAAATTATCATTATTAAATTATAAATTATTTTAAAATAATTTTATATTTAATTTTTATTTAATATATTTTTTATATATAATAATTAAATATTTTTTTATATTATAAATAAATATTAAATTTATTATAATTCTAACCTATTCACTATATTAAAAAAATTGTTATAAAGTAAACTTGCTTTTAGTTTACAATATGTATAATTAATTGTGTATCGTACATATATTTATTGTGTGATTAAGTGGATAATCAACACCGTTGTTTAATCTGTAAAAAAAATTAAAACTTTATTATGTTCCCACCCCCATCATTATCTGTAAGCGTCTATAAATAGTCCTTTTACCTGACAGCGCCTATTTATAAACAGCACTTTCCGCAAAACGTGGCTCCTTTTCTTTCTAATATTTTCCATTATCCGAAGCATTGTGAGCGGTTGCCCTTTATACAAAATAGTCACTTAATGACGCCGTTGCGTTTAATGTTAAATTCTGTTTTGATCTTTGCCAAAGTTTTATAGAATTTTTCTATTTGCGTTTTAAACACCGCTCAGAAATTTTTAAATAGAGTATTTTAGTGCATAAATTGTCACTAAAAATTCTTGCAATTTTACATGTATATAAAAAATTAATTTATAATAAATAATTATTACTAATTTTCTTAATATATCTGGGACCTTTTAGTTATATACCAAATTAAGTCTAAGACAGTGGCAGCTCTGCGACCCACACCAAATATACAGGGTGTTTTTTAGGTCCATTTCAGGAAAAAAAAATTCATATGAACGTATGTCCTAAACGTCTTAACTTTTAAGATACAGGGTGGTAAAATTTTCAAAAATAAATCATTCATTATTAATATCTATAATACCACTTTAGATATTTTAATGAAACTTGGCATACATTACTATGTACTAAGAGGCTTTTTAATGTACCATATTTTTTTTTTATTTTTAACAATTCCAGTGGCATTCTAGAACTTTGACCTGTATTATGGCAGATATTGATGGTAGCCACTGATCTCTCTTTAAAAAAAAATTTTTTGAAATCCCCAATCATTTCTAAGCAAAGTTGATTTTTTTCAGTCCAACGACGGTTTTCATTAGAAAAATTAAACTAGATATTTCTGCATGGTGTTTTATATTAAGCAAAAACCGTAAATAGGATTGAAAAAAATTAAAGGATCGACTTTGCTTAGAAGGTAGGTGTAGTGGTAGATGAGCTTTCCTCGCCTGAGGCGGTACCACCCCACTTGCCCTTTAAATGACTCGTGAAGTCTCAGGACGTTTCGAGTTCTGGGCGGTGAGTCAGTTTTCCTTCTTCCTCTTCCTTCTTCCTCTTGTAGTTTTCCTTCATCCTCTTCTTTCTTTTTCTTTTTCTTTTTCTTTTTTTTCCACTCTACTAAAATTTGGAAATAATGATGATGGCACTCCCGAACGTAAAGTTATCCGGAGGTAAAATACCCCTCCATTCGGTTCTTCGGGCGAGGGGTACATTTGGGGGGCCACCATCGAAAAGTCTAATATCCTTCACAAATATATGTGGGCTTAACTCCAACGTAAACTCTGTTTACCATTATCTTCAATCCTCCAAACCCCACATACTATTTCTCACCGAAACCCGAGTAAGTCCCAAAACAGCAACCAACCACCTCCTTTTCCCAGGTTATGAACTCATTTCATCCTTTCGACCCCATGGCGGCGTTTGTGCTTACGTTCGCAACGATCTGGCTTGTGCTAGGGTTTCTAACCTCGAATCGGGTAGGCCTGATATTCTTTGGCTTAAACTTTCTTTCAGATCTTCTACCAAATTTATCTGCTGTACAACGAACTCTTTGATTTTCTTTCCATAAAGATCGACAATATTATTTCCCAGTTTCCATTGGCCGAAGTAATCGTTCTAGGGAATTTTAATGTTCATAATAAGGATTGGCTAGGATCCACAAAAACTGATACACAAGGCAGAGCAGCAGAAAATTTCGCAATCAGCAACTCGCTCACCAATCTAATTATGGAACCTACCTACTTTCCTAGGGTTCCCACCCATAATTTAACCCCTAGATCTCTTTCTTACTTCCACCCCCGAACTCTATCAAGCATCAACTGCTCCCTGGTCGCTCGCATGGTTTGGTCACCGTATCTTACTCCACTCATTTTGAGGCAACTGAAAGCATGCCGCCACGAACCGTCTGGCACTACAATTCGGCCGACTGGGATGGTCTAAGAGATTTCTTTGCCACTACCCTTGGGATCCTACCTGCTTTTCTACTTTCGATCCTTCCAAATTTGTAAACAAATTACCGAAACAATTCAACTAGGCATTGAGACCTATATTCCCCACACTAAAAAGAATCCCATAACTTCAAATCACAAACCGTGGTTTTCTAAATCTGTGACAAAGCCAGACTTTTTAAAAATTCAAGCCCACAAAAAGTTTCTTCAAAACCCCAGTCCCGAAAATCGACAGGCTAGCATCGAAGCGAGAAATCAGTATAATCAGACCATCTCAGAAGCTAAAGACCATTTTAACAATCGAATAAAAGAGAAAGTTCTCTCTTGCTCAAATGGCAGTAAAGCTTTCTGGTCCTTTGCCAAAAATATTAGTCAGAACTTTTGCACAAATTCTTTTCCACCCCTAATCTCTGAAGATGGAATTGCCTCTACCTCCAAAGGAAAAGCTGAACTATTTGCCAAACAATTTGCTGCCAATTCTACGCTTGATCCTCCTACTAATCTTCCCCTTCCAACAGTTGTCCCTGTTTCTCATAAAATGTCCGATATAATTTTTAAAGTTAAACAGATCAAGCGTATTCTTTCTTCTCTTAATACTAAAAAATCTTCTGGGCTGATGGCATACCAGCAATCGTTTTAAAAAAAATGTGCTCCCGAGCTTGCACCCATTTTAACCTCGCCTCTTTGAATCTCTTACGACACGGGCATTTTCCCGAGAGTTGGAAAGCTGCACGTGTGCAACCTGTCCCCAAAAAAGGATCCAAAAGTCTCCCTTCCAACTATAGACCTATATCTCTTCTTTCAGTTGTTTGCAAAGTAATGGAAAAATTCATTAATTCCCAAATCTTAAAGTATCTGGAAAAACATGATAGACAATATGGATTCCGTCACAGTAGATCCACAGCTGATCTTCTTTCCTTTGTCTCACACAACTGGAACAAGTCCCTTGAGTTTCTTGGTGAATCCCAGATCATTGTTCTTGACATATCCAAAGCTTTCGATCAGGTCTGGCATGATGGGCTTCTTAACAAACTTCCTTCTTACGGTCTTCCACCTAAGCTTTGCTCTTGGCTTTCCAGTTTCCTTTCTAATCGACGTATATCAGTTAGTGTAGATGGTCATTCCTCCAGCTTCTACCAAATGAGTGTGAACAAACTCCCTCTCACCACACTGAAGACACCCACGGTACGTTAGTACTTAGGCACCAGCCTTTGTGGACTGTCCCAAGATAAAAAAAAACTGATTGGGGATTTCAAAAATAATTTTTATTTTAGAAGAGATCAATGGCATACCATCAGTATCTGTCAAAATAGGCAGGTCAAAGTTCGTACGAGCGCTACTGATGGAAATAAAAAAAAATGTGAAACACTAAAAATGCTTCTTGTTACATGTTACATGTATGTCATATGTTACATGTATGCCAAATTTTGTTAAAATATCTAAAGTGATATTACAGATATTAATAATAAATGATTTATTTTTGAAAAGTTTACTACTTAATAGTTAAGACCTTTAGGACATACGTTCATATGAAGTTTTCTTCTTTAAATAAACCCAAAAATCATCTCCTTAAATAAAAACATTTCCTTAGAAAACACCCTGTATACTAAATGCTATTGTCCTTAAGTGAAACACGTTGCTAAGGAATATTTTTACTTTAGAATTTAATTTTTTTTTGGCTACGCGACCAGAGAAAAATTTAAGTTTTAAAAGCAAATTTTCTATTTGTTTTTTTTTGTGAATTTGATTAAATTTTATTGCCAAATTCCAAATTTTACAAAATTATCTATGTTTTGTTAAAAACCATAGAGGCTGAATTTTTGTTAATTATTTGTAAGTGGGATCCACCCTATCTTTGGCTGTAAAAAATCATTTTCATTTTGTTTATTTTTAAGGCACATTTTAAGTAAAAAATAAATTAATTCTGAAAAATCAAAATTTAGATGACCTTTTGGTCTTTAAAAATCAAAAAAATGATAAATTTTTATAAGTAACATTTTTTATAAATATTTATGTTGAAAATTAAAATACATATTTTTTAATATATTAATAATAATTCACTACATACCAAATAACAATATTCTAAAATTAAATAAATAACTTAATCTATATTTAAAAATTATAAATTTCATCAAGTCCTAGGTCTTCCTGGATTGTTTCTAGTACCGATGCTGCATTACCCCGTTGCACAGCTAAACCAATTCTTTGGATAATGAAACTTCGAGATTTTTTGCATTGTATTTTTTTGCAAATTTCATTAATAAAACCCTTAGCCTCATCACCCAAAGGACCAAAAATTTCAACAGCAAAAGGAATGAAGATAAAGCGTTCTTCAAGCTCTTTATATTTTAGATGTTTTTTATTCTCGGCAATACGAGCAGCCGCACCTACAAAATTAGAAGTTTTGTCCAGATAGGATTTTGCAAGTGTATGGCTGCAAGTAGCGTCCCAAAGTAATTGTTTTCCATATTTCCAGGGAATTAAGGTCATTCCATCTACCCGTTTTCCATCGCTTCTGCAAACTCCAAGAGGCTCTAACACAGAAGGATTTTCAGCTAAAATCAGAGCTCTTTTGATAATGTCATTTATCTGACTGTGTCTAGAAGAACGCCCTGCGCTTTTTTGCAGCTTAACCCATGTAGGCCATAAATATCAGCATTTTCGCCGCAAACGCAGATGTGCTCTCCACACACAGGCAGACCAAGTCTGAGAGCGATGGAAATATGGAATGTTTTGTTATCTAACAATTTCCCAAGGACGAAGATGGAAGTGCGTTAATCCAAGCATTACTTTCAGGGGCCTGAAGAGCAAGTAGACGTGCCTTATCTTCACTTGTCTGGCACATGTTTGTAATATATTTGTGACGAGCTTGGCAAATTAAAAAGTCAAAATCTTTCTGTTTTTTTGGTAATTCTTGTGGTTGATTTTGAAGATTGCAAACAGATAACCATCTTACAAAACAATTGCTAAAATCATTATCTACTGTCGCAAGAATATAGGGAGGTAAAATTTTGGAAAGTAAACCTGACACGTCATTGATTGAACCTAAAAAGGCAGAAATAGACAGGGTGGATGTATCTCTTATTCCAAGACCTCCAAATTTTACTGGAAGAGTGCTTTGTAACCAAGAATTTAATTTAATATCACAATTTGTTATGTCTTGAACTAAACTTTGTAATACATTATCAAAATTACAAAGTAATTCTGGAGATTTCAACAAGGTGAACATCTTAACAAATAAGACATTCGAGGTATGGCAAAGGAATGTTTTAGTAAATAATAGGAAATATGTGAGTCTATAAATTTTAATTTGGTACTAAGAGATTTTAAAAATTCTGTCTTTTTATTAATTGAGTATTCAATTTCATTTGACGAAAAAGCACTTCCTAATAAATTAAAATTTTAAAAGGGAAACTCTTGGAAAAATAAAAATTTATGTTAGGAAGTTTTTTTAAAAACAGTTAACAATTTAAAAAATTTAATTTAAACCCAAACATTCCCCGTTTTTTAAAAAAATTATTCCGAGGGTTTCCAACTTATTTCCAGTAAAAATTTTTTTGATTTAAGAAAAATAAGGGTAAGCAAACTAAAAAGATTTTTGTCCGAGAACTTTGTTGCATTTTGGAAAAAAATGTTGTTAAGAAATAAACTGAAAAAAATTGGGCAAAATTAAAATTTTTGGGGAGTTTGTTAGGAAAAAATTTTTTTTCTTTCCTTTAAAAGGGGATAACTTTTTTAAAAATTTATCTGATTGGAGGTAAAGAAGAAAACAGATTGATGATTGTGGGATTTTTTAAAAAGGGAAGGGGAAAAAAAAGGGTTTTCCCCAGTTTTTTAAAAACGGAGAAATTACCTTAAACAAAACTGGAAACTTTTTGATTGGCCAAACCCCCCATTTTTTTTTAAAAACCAAAGGGTTTTTAAAAATTTTTTTTCGCTTTTGGAATTTTGGTTTTTAAGCAAAAAAAAAAAAAAAAATTTTTTTTTAAAAAAATTTTTTTTTTTTTGAGAAAAAGAAAAAAAATTTAAAAAAATCCCCCCATTTTTGCTAAAAAAATCAAAAAAACTTAAAATTTTTAATTTTTATTTTCCTTATTTTGAAAGAGAGTTTTTTTCCCATTTTTGTTTTTTTTCCTTTTGAAAAAAAATTTTAATTTTAATTAAAAAAAATTTGTTTTGGCCAAAAAATTTTAAAAAAAAAAAAAAAAGGGAAAAAAAAAATTTTAAAATTTTTGGGAGGGAAAATTTTTATTTTTAAAAAAAAAATTTTCTTTTAAAAATTTTTTAATAAGGGGGTTTTTTAATGAAAAAAAAAATTTTTGGGGTTTTTTAAATTTAGGGTTTTTAAAACAAATTTTAAAATTTTTTAAAAAATTTTTAAAGGGGGGAAAAATTTTTTTTGGAAAAATTTTTAAATTTGGGAAAAAAAATTTTTGAAATTTAAAAATTTTTTTTTTAAAAAATTAAATCGATTATAAGATATGGCATTTGATTTTGGGAAAATTTGTAAAGCTAAATCCAAAGACTCATTTTAACGCTTACTCCATATTTCAGAATCAGTATCTTTAATATACAAAAAATATTGGTTTAATAATTCTGACAATTCTTTGCACAATACTAGACAAAATTCTTACCTTTATCTCCCAAATCTATGTTCTACTTTTATAAAAAAAAATATTCATGACTTTAAAAAAAATGTTTAATCTTTTTTTCGCTAGTATTAGAAAAATATAGGTAGTTTTACTAAATTCAAATTGTCTCCTAAAAACTTATTGTTAGAAAAGGCTTATATTCTTATATGAAAAGTTGTATATTCTTATATGACAATAAAGAAATATTATTATTGTATTATAAAAAGGTTAAAACTAATATCATTTAATGCATTTTTGAGTTATGACCAATTTGAGCGAAGATGCAGTATAAAGTTGATCATTTCAATCATTATAAATCTATTTTACGATTTCCATTAACAGAAGTGTACTTCCCTAAACCACTAGAATATTACCAGCATTAAATTTCTATTTGCCGTTTGGCATTGTCAACTAAAATAATAATTTTATAGAGCACCGTAGAGCATTGTGTGAGATTTAAATGCAAATACCTACTCATGTTCAATGTGTATTGCTTCTATTTGGATTTGGTGTTAAATAATTAAAGACTAAAAGCGGAGAGAGACATTTAACAGTTTGCTGTAGATAGTTTTTTATAAAACAAGAAAGGCATTGTGACAAACAGTATTATTTTTACAGCATAAAAAATATTGGTATATTTTTTATAAAATCTTAAAAAATACTTGTCCACAGTACGAAATACATTAGATTAGATTAGATTATTTGAGCGGAGATGGCGAAAAATGACCTCCACCACTGCAACCTTACCAGATTTATTGTGGTTTCTCCTATCGTTCTTTAGAGTACCTTGTCCAAGCCCGTCTTCTTAACTAGACTCCAGAGTCTCGACACTGGCCACTCCATATAACTTGCCGGTTTTGGCTTCTCCTCCCCAAGCCCCAGTAAACCTAAGCCTGCATAGTGTTCCAATGGCACCAACATGTAGTTTTCTTCCCTTTCCTGGCAGAACGTACCGGCTATCCTCCACCAGGTTTATTCTTTCCAGGTGTTTTTTGAGTTTACAATGTCCTGTTGTTGACCTACCGTTATCCTTACGACCTTCCTGTGGCTCAGTAGGTCCCGATGTAAATTTGGGCCCAGCGGGTTTTAATGAACTGCTTTGCCTGTCGTTTCCCGGTTTTGTACCCACCAGCTTTGAAACTGTCTGTCTCCCAACTCTTAATAGATGCTTTGAAAAAGACCTGCCGAGATACCGCAGAATGGCTCCGGGCCTATCATTTCCGCGGCTGATCCCTTTTGGTTAGGTCGTCGGCCTCTTCGTTTGCCTGGATGGCCCTCGTGGCCTGGTACCCGGTTTTACCAAAAGTTTGTTTGCCAAGCCGACTTTTTCCAGGGCCTGTATACAGTCCCCGACTATTTGGGGAATTAATTTTGGGGGGAACCCTGTGGCCTTCAGGGCCCTTGGCTATCGGGGGAAATTTGGGAATTTTTTTTTACTCCCTTTTTTTTAACCCCCCCGGGGTGCACTATTGCTGCAAAATTTCCCTTTGGGAAAAACCGTGGCGTGTTTTACCGAGACTTAAGATTACCTTTTCTCTAGGCTTATCCCCCAAAAATGCCGCTCCTACTTTTGGGTTTGGGGGGCCCCCCTTTCCCGAAAATGATCGGCTTTAAATTGGGGGGCCCCCCTTCCAGTCCTCCCTATCGGTATGACAATACGAAAGTGTCTATTAAAAATGAAACGGGGGGGTTTCCTGTCTGGGGGCTCTCAAACAATGAGCTGACCTTTTGGGTTTTCCCCCTATTTCCCACCCCGGGTCCTTCTTTTCCCCATAATTGGACTTTGACCCCCCTTTTGAGCCTATAGAGTACCGCCTTTACTTGCCCCTGTATGTAGATGTGTAGTGGGGGGGAGGTTTAGCAGCTTTTGGGCTGGGGTTTGGGAAATTGTTCTCATAGCTCCCGTGATGCATACGCATGCTAGCCTTTGCACACTTTGAAGTTGTCTGATTGCTAGGGTCTGTGAGCCCCCTTCCCCCCAGGCAACTGAACCATGGGTTATCATGGGTCTTATTCCCCCTTTTTAACAACCACTTTCATCTTTGGGTTAAGCCCCCAGCTTTTTCCACAAAGTCTGCGACATCTCCCGAAAATTTTTGCCTTCTGAACAAGTTTGTTGAGGTGTGGTCCCCAGTTCATCTTTTGGCAAAAGTGACTCCTAGATATTAACCTCTTTTGGAAGGGGATTTCCACTCCATTGAGCTTTGGAATCTGAGTACCCTTAGTGCTCTTTTCTTTGTGAAGGGAACAATAACGGTCTTTTGTGGATTAACCGACAACCTTCCTCCCTGCACCATTCGTCTACGATGTTCAGTGCGTTTTGCGTCCTTTCTGGAAACAAAGTTAAGTGCTTACCTCTAACTACGAGGGCCCATGTCGTCTCGAAACCGAGGCAGTGAAACCTCTTTTTTGGATTTTTCCCCAGAAAGGTCGTCGACTAGGATCGCCCAGTATAATGGTGATAGAACGCCTCCTTGTGGGCAGCCCCTACCCACCTCAGCTTCTATGGTGTCCTCGCCCAACGAAATACATCTTATCAAGTAAATAAAATACAGGATGTCCGGGTAAATGTGGTAAATCTCCCGGATATGACAAAAATACGTGAAAAGAATAATATAAGTTTATCTAAATATCTTTCGTATAGGCATCCTTTTCGGATATAATATTGACTCTCGAAGAGCTGCAATTAAATCAAATTTTTGAAACATAACTATTGGATCACCAATTTTATTTAAATAGGATGTAATATCAAGTAAAACTCCTAAAATTACTATTAGTAATATACCCATGGACAAAAATATCGCATAATTTTGAAATTTGCCATAAAACGCAATGCTTATTGTTTGTACCAAAAATTTTTATATTACCATCTAGAAATCATCAAACAAGGTAAGTAAAATGTAAACTGTTAAAAAAGGAGAATCTATCAGTTGTGTATCATAACAAAATTTGTTGTGTTAAAAGGTAAAACCCCAAGAGTTTAATATTTTGAATTAATAATGGTTTTTCTTTGCATTTATTTTTTAAAAATTTTCCTTTGGGAGTTTTAAACAATAACCAAAAATTTGAATTAAAAAACTGTTAATTGTTTTTTTTTAACACCAAATTTTTTAATCCTGTTTGAGATTTTCTTTTAAATTTTTTTGGTCAAAAATTTTAGGTATTTTATGGCAAATTTTCAATACGATATTTTTTCCATGGTATATAGTCAAATTCATTGTTGCGTTTTTACAGACTCATCATATTTTAATTGTAGTTTATGAGATGAGAAAAATCCGGGGGCGGTTGCTTACTTCAGAACAAAAACTCATTGACATGAAAATCTCAAAAGAGTGGTTTAACTCTGTTTAAGGAGTCATTCTGGTTAGTCATTTTCCATTTTTTTTAATTTTTTACATTTTCCATATATCTTAGAGTATTGTATTAAAATATCTAAGTGATGGGACAACTGTAACTACATTATTTTACGATCAAACTCGGTCAGACCGCCGACGATTTTGGCAAGAGTCGTGACAACCAACGAGTAAATGCAGAACTAATAATAAAAAAACTCTATTGAAAGAAAATGACATCTTTGAAAAGGCTAAAGGGATTTTGTATAGTGCCGGCATCGCTGATTGATTACGCAGCAAAAAATTTTTTGTTTCCACGAATGCAACCTATTGGACCTTAGGTTTTTGGGGTCGCTGATTTCGAATCTGAGGTCGGTTTGCCTGCATCAGGTCACGTTTCAAGGTCACCCCAAAGTCAAATCATTAGATTTTGACAAAAAAAAATGGAAAAAATTCATATATAGGTTTTTGGGGACGCTAAATCCGAATCCGAGGTCAGTTTGTTAATATCAGGTCATTTTAAGGTCATAAAAAGGTCAAATCACTAGATTTTGAGAAAAAATTGCAAAAATGTACATATTATATAGGTTTTTGGGGTCGCTAAATCCGAATTCGAGGTCAGTTTGTTAATATCAGGCCGGGTTATGGTCATTTGAAGTTTATATTAATGTCAAATCATTAGTTTTGCCAAGAAAATTCGAAAATAATTTTTACATAGGTTATTAAGGTCGCAGAATATGAATATGAGGTTAGATGGCTAATATGAAGTCGCGTTAAGATCATTTAAAGGTCATATTAAGGTTAAATAATCAGATTTTGTCTGAAAAATGTTAAATATAATTTTCTAATACCCTTTGGAACTTGCTGAATCTAAATCTAAAAAAAAGTTGTTTACATAAAGTGATGTTCAAAGTTTTTCAGAAGCTCAAATTCTAAAAAGAACTTACAAAAATATTCACTTATCAATTCGCGACCTGATATGAACAAATAACCTCGAATTTGGATTCACGACCCCAAAAACCTATATATATATATATATATATAATATATATATATATATATATATATATATATATACGTATATATATATATATATATATATATATATATATATATATATTATATATATATATATATATATATATAAATAAATATATATATATATATATATATATATATATATATATATATATATATATATATATATATATATATATATATATATATATATATATATATATATATATAATATATATATATATATATATAAATATATATATATATATATATATATATATATAAATATATATATATATATATATATATATATATATATATATAATATATATATATATATATATATATATATATATATATATGTACATTTTTGGAAACTTTTTCCAATATCTAATGATTTGACCTTGCTATGACCTTGAAATGACCTTATATCAACAAACTGACCTCGGATTCAGATTCAGCGTCCCCAAGAACCTATATATGAATTTTGCAAATTTTTTTGTTAAAATCTAATGAGTTGACCTTGGGGTGACCTTGAAACGTGACCTGATGCAGGTAAACCGACCTCGAATTCGAATTCACCGACCCCAAAAACCTAAGGTCCAATAGGTTGCATTCGTGGAAACGAAAAAAAAAATTGTTGTGTGGCTGTGTTATAGGTTTTTTTTTGTTATAAAACTTTAAACGCGTTTATCTCAGAACTACATTATTTTTTTTTTAATCTGTCACTTTGTTAGTAATTAAAAAATAATGATTATGATATTAAACGTAAATAATTTTATTTTTTAAGTTTTAGATGAACCATTATTTAGATTGCATGGATGCCAGCGACATATCAACTTCTAGAGGAGCTCCGTTCCTTCATTGTTTTTCCATATAAACAAATAAAAAATATTAATTTTTGATGTATTTGTGTAATTTAAAAGTATATTTATTAAGCCCAATAAACTTTATAATTATATCTGTAATAGTTTTTGTATAAAAAAATCAGAAAAATTGATTTTTTTGAGCGCCGGAACTAAAAGCGTTTCCCAACTGAATTTCTTCGCCGATTTGTTATTGTCAATGACACTTGGATCCACCCCTATAATCCGGAAACAAAATAACAATCGAGACAGTCGACAGCAAGGGGCAAACCGATTTCGAAGAAGGCAAAGGCAATAACTCTGTTGGCAGAAAAGGTTATGACAACAATTTTTTGGAATGTCAAAGGCATTTATTTTATAGACCATCTTGGTAAATAAAATACTACAAATTCCAAGTATTACTCCAAATAACCAGGACCAGTTGTACCAAAATATTCAAAAGAAACGTCCCGGTTTAGCAAAAAATGTTCCATCAGAATAATGCACCTTGTCACAAATCGCTAATTGTCATGGCAAAAATTTATCAGTAAGGCTTCAAGTTGGTTTTTCATGCACCTTTTTTATCAGATTTGGCTTCATCGGATTTCCATTTATGTCCAAATTTGAAAAAAATTCTCACTGGTAAAAAATTTGCTTCGGCCATATTTTGCTATTATCTAACTCAATTTTTAAGTGTTGTTCCTAATCTGTCAGCAATTCCCATTTCAAATTTTAATTTATTAGGAAGTGCTTTTTCGTCAAATGAAATTAAATACTTAATTAATAAAAAGACAGAATTTTTAAAATCTCCCCAGCACCAAATTAAAACTTATAGACTCACATATTTCTTATTATTTACTAAAATATTCCTTTGCTATACCTCAAATGTCTTATTTGTTAAGATGTTTACCTTGTTGGAAATCTCCAGATTTACTTCGTGAATTTGATAATGTATTAGAGTTTGGTTTAAGACATAACAAATTGTGATATTAAATTAAATTATTGGTTACAAAGCTCTCTTTCAGTAAAATTTTAAGGTCTCGAAATAAGAGATACATCCATCCTGTCTATTTCTGCCTTTTTAGGTTCAATCAATGACGTATCAGATTTACTTTCCAAAATTTTACCTTCCTATATTCTTGCGAGAGTAGGTAATAATTTCAGCAATTGTTTTGTAAGATGGTTATCTGTTTGCAATCTTCAAAATCAACCACAAGATTTACCAAAAAAACAGAAAGATTTTGACTTTTTGATTTGCCAAGCTCGTCACAAATATATTACAAACATATGCCAGACAAGTAAAGATAAGGCACGTCTACTTGCTCTTCAGTTTCATTTTCTTCCTTGGAAAATTTGTTAGATAACAAAACATTTCATATTTCCATCGCCCTCAGACTCTGCCTGTGTATGGAGAGCACACCTGCGTTTGCGGCGAAAATGCTGATATTTATGGCCTACATGGGTTCTGCAAAAAAAGCGCAGGGCGTTCTTCTAGACACAGTCAGATAAATGACATTATCAAGAGAGCTCTAATTTCAGCTGAAAATAGTTCTGTGTTAGAGCCTCTTGGAGTTTGCAGAAGCGATGGAAAACGGGTAGATGGAATGACCTTAACCCCTTGGAAATATGGAAAACAATTACATTCGGACGCTACTTGCAGCCATACACTTGCAAAATCCTATCTGGACAAAACTTCTAATTTAGTAGGTGCGGCTACTCGTCTTGCCGAGAATTAAAAACATCTAAAATATAAAGAGCTTAAAGACCGCTTCATCTTCATTCTTTTTGCTGTTGAAACTTTTGGTCCTTTGGGTAATGAGGATAAGGGTTTAATAAATTAAATTTGCAAAAAAAATCCATGTAAAGAATCTCGAAGTTTTATTATTCAGAGAATTGGTTTAGTTGTGCAACGAGGTAATGCAGCATCAGTACTAGGTACAATCCAGGAAGACCTTTTTTAAAGTTTTTAATTTTTAATATAAACTTAGTTGTTTAGTTTATTCTAGAATATTGTTATTTGGTATTTATAACATTATATACTTTAAGGCTGGAAACTTCTTATCATATCCTTATAAGTCACATTGCACATAAGTATCCTTCAGGATTTTATGGGAAAAAAATACTCTGGGTGACTTTTATATATTTTTTTAATAGAAGAAAGGTCACAACAGGGACCCGTTTCAGTTCTAATAAAATAATCCTGTATGTCAATTTTTAAAGTATCGCAAATAGTCTTAAGAAATTTACGTTGATCTTTTATGTGAAAAATTCCAGTGACCCCGTAGCGTGTTACACAAAGATAAGTTTTGGATCCGATCCAGATGTTTGTTTTGCGCTTTTCTCGTTTTTAAGATATAAGTCGAGATTATACACAACGGGGGTTTGATTTCATAAGTTGGGTATAAAGATCGGCTCGTGTGTGTCCTATAAAGCTAACCGGTCATGAAAGTATGGTTTCCTGTTTTTATTTCTTTTAACATAAGCTTTTTTTTATTTTAACTGGAAAGAGAAAATCGAGGAAATCTCGATCGACATATCGGAAAGTATAAGTGTAAATATTGTTTTATCCGTTCGGGCATAAAATGCTATTTTATGCCCCTAGTTGGGACCATAAAATAGCACAATGGCACAAAACTTCTAAAAACTCCGCATATCAAAATCCTATACTGGGTTATTTATTAGGTTCTTTCTTTTAATTTTGTATTATCCTACCATGTGCAGAAGGGTATAATTTGCAGCACGCGACTGCAGATACCCGATCGACGCAAAGCAAAGTTCGGGTAAGTAGCTAAGTGCAGAAAAGATACTTTCCGCAAGAGTCAAGAGCCCCACAGACTATCGTTCTTTTTAACCTTTTTTAATCGCCGATTAAGACTGCTCAGTTAAACGTTTAAAAACTTTTTATTTCCCCACACTTAATTAAATTTAAAACCGCCTTAATCGCCGTAAGCACTTAATTTAATTTTAAACCGTCTTATCGCCGAAAGCTGCAGTCTTACACTGAAAAACCTAAATAAAGCGTGTTTATTTGTTACAAGAAAGACGATTAAAAACGTTCTGCACCACACACTGTTTTTAATAAACACGGACGAATCGCCCAATAAGATTTCAAGCGCGGCCAGAAATTTTCACCGACGGTGTTATGTTCGGTTTTCGCCCAAACTAATGGGTTTAAACACGCTTTTGATCGCCACGATTAAAACTGCTTAAAAAGAATGAGGTCTGTGGGGGCCTTTAGGATCACATTTTTTTTTTATCATGTGCGGAAAATAATACTTTTCTTTTTAAGTTGTGCTGGAAAAAAACCCATCGCCCTACGGGAAACATGCATTTTTGTAGCTAATATGCATGCAAATAAGGAGTTTTTCCTCACGCTTGTAGAAAATAGCATATTACATAACAAGTGTGGTAAGTAGGTTTTAGCGCACGCAAAGGAAGTTTGCAAAACGAGCCCAGGGGGTTTTGCATTTTCTTTAAGTGCGCTAACAACGTTTACCACTCGAGTTATGTATACTATTTTATCTACAATCGTCAAATTTTTTGTAATATATTTTTTTGACGTTTACCTTAATTTTACACTAGCAGTTGACTAAACTACCAATTACTCCGATAGGTGTCAGCTATTGGCGCAAAAAAAACCTTTGCAATCGGCAGTCGTAAATATAGGAAATGTGAGCAACTCGACAATAACGTTTAACTTTTTTGGTATATTATCTGTATGTTAGGTAATTTACGTAAAGAGTAATTATTGGTAAACGATGTTTAAATAAACGATTTTTGAAAAGTCCTTAATTTAAATAATCTTTTTCCGCACTAGTGTGGTAAAGTAACAGTTACCACACTAAATGCGGTAAAGTGACACTTACCACCCCTAAAAATAGTGTTTGTAACCTTAGTTATCGCACGGTTGTAGATAATAGGGATATTACATACCGAGAGTGGTAAGAACCCATTAAAAGATTTCGAAAAATTTCGGACGGCGTGAGCGAATCGTAATTCGAAAGAGGGGAATGGGGTTTCCCCTCGAGTTGTGTACTATACTTTTTCTACGACTTTATGTTTAGTTTTTTTATAAATAAAAGCAGAAGATTATGTAAACTTTAAGTAACAATACAAATAATAATACAAACATTTTTCTTGTCAAGGCGATGCTTATTTGTTTTAAAAACCCGCTTTACGTAAAATCTATTTTAAAATTTCAAGATTTGGGGCTCGCGGCTAATGCGATTGTGGAATGTTAAAGTAATATATATATATATATATATATATATATATATATATATATATATATATATATATATATATATATATATATATATATATATATATATATATATATATATATATACATATATATATATATATATATATATATATAAAATATATATTACGTAACTGCCCTTACGCACAGTTTGGCTATAGCTTTGGCAATATAAGCACTCAAGTTAAACCAATAATCAATGCAACCTAAAATATGCATAAAAATTAATCAAAAGGGAAAAAAAGAAATTACATTTAATTATATTACCTTTGTTACTAGGTAGATATTATCTCCAGCTCCTGATAAAAATGTATTTACTTCTTCTTTATTCAATACTCCTGATTTTTTTGGTTTGTAGCCAACGGATTTTCTTTTAAGGAAATCAATAATTTGGGGATAGCGGCTTAAATCTATATTATTTTTAATGTTAATATTTGTGGACTTAAGCATTGAGTAATTGCTCCAGAGGCTCGAAGGCTTTAAGATTTTAGATTTTTCCATAAAATATGCAAGAATGACTTCTTTATTTATAGTATGCACTTTTTTATCATTGCTTTTTTTTTTACATAAATTGTATATCAATTTCTACCATTCTTTTGACTTTAGCGGCAATAATTTATAAGTAGGCGTTTTAGCAGCTTTACTGAGAAATGTTTGATGTCAACTTATTTGGCATTTTAAAAAAAATAAACTTTAGCATCTCATAGCAACTGCTGTGGCAACTGTTTGATCCCCCAAAAAAGGGGTAAAATATACATACATACATGGCAGGTATACTCAAATTTTTGTTTCTTTATTTTTTTTTTTTTTTAAATTTTAACTCTGTATAATTCAATCGCAATCGTATATGAAATCAAGCGTATAACGCGTACATAAACAGACTTTATTGACTTATCATTTTATATATTATTCGTTCAAAAAAAGATTTTTTTTAAAAATTTTTAAATTGGGCCTTTGGGTAAGGGGGGAAAAACCATTGAGCGTTGTTATGTTGGTTAAATTGGGAAAGTTTTAAAAAATTTTAAATTTAAAAAAATTTTAAATTTTTTTTTTTGGATTTTATTTATCTTTTATGGTTTTTTGAAAAAATTAAAAAAAAAACCAAAATGGGCTTTTTTTAACTTTTGCCTGTTTTTTCCCAAACTCCCAAATTTTTGGGGGTTTTTTTATGATTACTATATTATTAGAATTTTTTTTAAAAAAATTTAATTTAAGTAAAAAATTTTTTCTAACTTTATTTGTTTTGGAGTTTTTTTAAAACTTTGGATTTTTATACGGACACCATATTAAATTTCTTTTTTTTTAAAAAAAGATCTCTTCAAGAGTTTTTTCATTGATGTATAACAAGTCTAGGTTTTCAAATTGTTTAAGCTCTAAAAACGATAATTTTTGTTTATTTGATAGTAGGTTTAGACTAGACTGCGTAATGCCCCCCCCGTTTAAAAAAAAAAAAAATGATACGCATCTTATAATTTAAAAAATTTTTAAAATGTCAAAATTAGCGTGCATCTTATTTCTCGTTAAAAACGCCCCCAACAAAAATTCAAGTTTTGATTATTTTGGTTTATTTACAATAATGGCTCTTAATTATTCCAATGATGAAAAGGTGGATATGCTAAAAATTTTTTTTAAATAAAAAAAATTTACAGAAGCTGCAGCACTTGCATACGAAGAAAAATTTTCCCGGGGAAAGGCAAAAACCTAACCAAATACATTTTTGATTCTTAGTTACGAACTTTTTAAAACCTATGGATCTTTTTTAAAAACCAATCCCAAAAAATTATACAAAAAATAATAAAGCAAAGAGAGGCGATTATAATGGAAAACGTTAGAGATGATCCCACAACATCGGTTAAAAAACTGGAAGAACAGACAACAATTTCTAAGTCATCTGTGCATCGGTCTTTAAAAAAACCCCCCTTTTCATCCATACAAAACGTATTGTCCAGGGTCTTTAGCGAAATGATTTTAATAGACAATCACCTTTAGAAAGGTTTATTACTAAATGTCAACAGATACCCAATTTCCAATCCAAGGTTCTCTGGGGGGACGAAACCCGGTTTACAAATTGTGGAATTTTTAATAGGCACAATTATTACTGCTGGGATACAAAAAAAACCACATAATTTAGAAGAAAAGGGGGTACAAACAAGGTTTGGCTTTAATGTCTGGTGTGGCATCATAGGTAATTTAAAATGCACCTTTAATTTACGTCTCACAATTGATAAAACATTTATTTTTTGTTTTAGACAACCGTTTAATTGGACCATTTTATTTTTGAAGAAACTCTGAATGGAAATAGGTATTTGCTACTCCTGCAAGAACAGATTTTACCGGCCATTAGAAATACAGTTCCGCCAAATAAAATGAATAATTTGTGGTTCCCGCTAGACGGATGTCCAGCGCACAGTACCAGGGAGGGGGGTGGAGGCCCCTTTTTAAAAACCTTTTATGACAACATAATCTTTTTTTTAAAGGGCCAATTTTTTGGCCCCCGATCACCGGACATCCCACCCCCCGATTTTTACCTATGGGGAAAGCAAAAAATGAGGTGTACGAGTTTTCTCCGCCCGAAACTAGGCTAAAACTAAAACACAGGGGAGGATGTGGCTTCCTAAAACCCAAAAACACGTTAGGCTCTTTTCAAAAAATGTAAAAAAAACCAATATGGCGTCCGTATGAAAATCCAAAGTTTGGATTATGTTTAAAAAAAAAAATAAAGTTTAAATATTTTTACATAAATTAAATTCTTTTTTTTAAAAAAAATGTTCTAATAATGTAGTAATCTTAAAACCATAAAATTGGTAGAGTGCGAGCTACAGGCAAAAAAAAAAAATGCACCATTTTGGTTTTTTTTAATTATCTCAAAAACCATAAAAGATAAAGAAAATCGAAAGCAGATTTACCTTTGCAATTAAATTGTCTAAAACTTTCCCCCCAAAACCCAAAACTGTAACTCCAATGCTTCCCGAGTTACCAATACAGAGGCCCAATTTGGGCCACTGTATACTAGTTATGTTAATAGCTATTAAAACATTACTATTAATAAATAAAAACTTTTTCCCCCCGGAAAATAGAATACTTTTATTTAATTATTAATTTGATAAAATTAAGTTTTTATCCGGTAGGCAGATGAGTAAAGATCGGTTCCAGTTCGGCTTTTGGGGCTTTTAAAAAAAACTGTATTATGGCGAAACACTTACTTTCTCATAAGCAAAAACCTGACCATAAAACAACTCTCAGCAAAATGTTCCAGTAAACGATCGACATTGATATGCAGGAGATATCGTGAAACTAAAACTTAGTAAACGGATATCCCAAGTTTGATTTAAGGAATCGGCCTTTTGAACTTTCATTTTGGGCCTATTTATCATTCGGATCTCGTCTTGTCCCAAGTCAACAAAATATGTCGATTTTTTAAAAATAATTTTTGGTACTAAAGTTTATAATAGTAATTAGGTTTTGCAAGTAATACGTAGATCACAAAATCGTAAAACTGTAACGAAAAGTTTGCCACAAACAATGGTACAAATAACTATCTTTTATGGCACTTAAAAAACGTTTTTAAATTTCGCTCGGAAATAAGAGTTCAAAGGGAACAGATTTTTGATCACGCGACGCATTTTTTGGTACCACAATCCCTAAAGGATTAAAAAAACACCAAAATTGACTTTGTTTGTCCTTAAGGTTTTCATTTAATCTAATTTTAAGAATTGAATTATTCAGACTTTTGTCTTCGAAAATTCAAAATGAATATTGCTAGTGCTAATAGAGTTAAAAAGATTTTGTTCTAGCTTTCAAAGTTCAATATTTTGCATGTATTTTTGTTTACATATTGTACTTTGTTCGATTTAAATAAACGTAAACTAACATCTTATTTTACACCCCACGGATGCTTAATGATCAAAAAATGAAACATTTATGTAATATAAAAACCCATCACAAAAATAATAAAATATAGGTTAGAATGTGACATTCCCAAGAGCAGCTCGCTAAAAGATTTAACTAAAAATTATTGCATTAAGTTTATAAAAATTCATAGATTTACTCTGTTCCGTTTATTATGGATAAATTGCCAAAAATATGACAACGATTTAGTAGAATTAGAGAACTACAATGTTAATCTCTTTATAATATAAATGTGAGGAACTTACAGTAAAGTTTATAATAATATTGAAATTTCTAAAGTATGTTTGATTATTACCAAATATTTGAACAGTCAATCTTGACTGCTACCATATTGGTCCTATTTGTGATTTTATACTACTTAAATGGAAAACTGTACCCAAATCTCTTGCCGAACACATAAGTAATTACGCTAAAAAATTTACTGCCTTTACTTCCGAAAGAGCTTGGTATATGCTTGATCTGCATTTTGCTGTGGCCATTAGGCCATATTTTCATCATCAATATCCCAACTGTTAAATTAAAGAAGTTTACGACTATAATGTCCACCATGTCCTCCAAATTATAATATGCATATTTTTTTGTGAGTACCCTTAAAAAAGTAAATTTCAAAACTCCCAAATTAACATTTTTTTAGAAGCAAAAAACTTTGCATTTTACTTAATAAGCTATTTCTTCTGTCTCGACTATATGCATGGTAATGAAAGTAATCCATAATTTTCAAACAAAGTATTTGGAAAAACACAAAATTATACACGACAGACAATAAAGATTTTGTTACAAAACATTCACATAAGTAGAATTAGTTTCTAAAATTCTTTGGCAACTCCCAGATCGTTGCTCTTGCTTGACGTATGGCTTTTGATAAGATCCGACATGATTCTCTCATCAACAATTTTTTTTTTACAGTCTTCCACCTGACAGTCTTTCAACCAAACTTTGCTCCTGGCCCCCCGTTTTGTTTTTCAACATCAGTTATTGTAAATGATTATTTTTCTAGCTTTTACCAGATTAATGCTAAGGTACCCCAGGGATCAATCCTGGCATAAACTTCTTCCTATTTAGATGTCAGGAGTCTATCATATTTAAACACATATTTTTCGGACACCCTGTAGATAATTATATATTAGAGCCATATTTTTTAACTTGGTTTGTTTAAAAAAATAATTATTTATTGAATTACCTTTTTTAGCCCTAGGGGGATTAAGGAGACTTAGGCTGCTCTCCAAAAGTTTTTTGAAACAATATGGTTTTATAGGCAAAAACAAATCCAGTCTACCCCATGACGTATTAAAAAAAATATGAAATTAAAACCCCAAGAACAAAAAAACGTAATAACCTACTTTTGCAGATGCCTCGAATATTTGCCCCGATTTAAGGTAAAATCTAATTGCGCACAATATGTTATCTTATGATTTACAATTCATTAAATACATATCGTTATTTTTTAAATGTCAGCCTCGTTGCAGTTGTAAATTCAAACGCTTTTCAATGTACATTAGTTACAGACAGTTGGCATTTTCAGCGAAGAATGAGTGAATTTCATGTATTCAAGTTATGACCGGTAAAAATTTCAAAGGTGTTTAAAAATGGAAAAAAAAGGGTTAAAAAAAGATAAAAAAATTGATAAAGCCATTAAAATTTAACGGAATTTGGTATTATGGTCGTAAGTGTTTTTTGTTAAGGATGTGTTTGAGATGGCGCGTGGTCCCCAAAAAGCCGAAACTAAAAGCCTTTTGACCTGATTTCCTATTTTACGCTTAAAATTTTGACTTAAATTTACTGATATTTTTCAATAACAAAAATTTTAATTTTTTTTAAAAGTATACTTTTCCAAGATTTGCCCTTTGCTCGTTCAATTCTCTTTGTAATATAATGGCAAGAAAGTGACCATTTAATCTGCGGAATCTTGAAACTTCGAGCTTCAACCCAAAAAAGGGAAAAAGGGGGCGCTAAAAACGTGGTCGCATTAAAAAGGAAAACAACGTTTCCGGTTTTATCTCCCCCGGTATCTGATTCGCCAATTATTTGAATCGGCGAATCAGGAAAGCTGGGGAAAAACAACGGAATGCGTTAGTCAGTTGGCATTTTTTTTCGATTTTAAAATGGAAGAAATTCCAAAAAATATAAGAAAATGACCGAAAATTTTTTGCCGTTAAATCGGCAACATTGAGGGGGATTCATATTTGGGTTTTTGGAAAGATGGAAAATTCTTAAATAACCAAAACTTTTTAATGGTATATTTCCGGAACTGGAAAGTTATTGATTTTTTTTTTAAAATATGTTTAAAAAACTTTTTTTTTTAGTCGGAAAAAAAGTCGAACTCTCTCTGGAAAATTCCCCCCTGGTCTCGTTGATGGTCTTAAAAATATGACTACCATCTCTCTTTTTTTTAAAAGTTAAGTCGAAAGGATACGCCCCGAAAATTAAAGGGAAGAGAAAAAAAATTTAAAAAAATTTATTAAAACCCCTGATAATCTATTTAAAAAAGTCTATTTAAAAAGGGGGTTTTTTGAGGTTTAAGCGGATGGTTGATAAAAAGACCTTTGATAAATTGAAATGGGGGAACTTGATCTTTATTTGAAAAAAAAAAATTATAAAATAAAATTTTCCATATTAGGAAAGGGCAAAAAGCCTTATCATAATGCCCGCTTATAATCCCTTTGAACAGGATTTTGCTATCATAACATATTCGTTTCTGGTTTTTAAGATCAATAATGATGGAAAACATAAAATATATTTTTTGGTGGCTTAAAAATGTTTTTTCCAAATAAGTGTAACACATCTTGGTTTTGGGTTTTAAAAAGTTTTTAAAAAAATAATAAAAAACCCAGGCCCGTATTTCAATGTTGATGAGGGCACTCGAAAAAAAAACTTGGTGTGTAAATATAAAAACACTGTCTTTGGAACAGAAAAAGTAGAAAAAAAATTAATTTTTTTTTAAACCCTTTTAATCAGTCATAAAAAATAAAATCCGGAATATTTTTTCAAAATCTTCGGAAGTATTTAAAATGTTTAAATTTTTAAGGTGGCACCTTGATCAGCATTAAATTGCGCAAATTTGCCTTCGTTTAATCGACCTTGTATTTCTTTAAATTTCCGAAATCCCAAGTAAAAACCAAAATTTGGGAACCCCGTACAAAAGGGGAAACTTTTTTGAAAATGAAGGTTGCAGAAAAAAATTTTAAAACCCTGCGAAAAACATTCGACTCTATTTTTTTTAAACTTGGAATGCCATATTTTGAAAAAAAAGTTTTGACCTATGTGTTTTTGGCTTGTTTTGAGCTTCACTATCGCCCATTAAAATCGCGAGCATCATACTTTTTATACCCTGTTTTAAATGCGTCGTCTGGCGCACCATGCGCATATTTTTATGGGCATTCACCGTTATAACACATTTTAAAAAATTTTAAAACACGGCTAGAAAAGTCCCTTTTTGTCAAGGAGTTGAAAACTTTTTGATATGTGAAAATTAAAATTTTAAAACTCCCTAATTTTGATAAAAACCCTTTTTATCTTTTAAACCCCCCCATTTTAAAACCAATCGTTGCTTTTTAATCCTTTAAAACTTTTCAGCATGTTTACATTACTTTAAAGTTAAAATCTAAAAGCCGTTCGGAAACTTCCCAGCGGAAACTAATTTCCATAAAGTTTTATGTATGAAACTCCCATAACCATCCATTTTCGATTATTTACTGCGGACGAGGTACTTTCCATCAGGGGATTTCCATTTGGAAATCAAGGTAAAATAGTTGTTATCAAGTAACTTGGAATACGGAACAATCTGGAATTATATTTTAGCTGGTATTGAATTTTACATTAGGGTTTTAGGCCCGAATAATATTGAGCATTTAAGGGTTTTTTTTTCAAAATTGTTTTTTATTCTAGAATTTGTTTTGGGAAGGTGATGTTTTTTAAAATTTAGGCCATTATTTAAATACGATTAGAAGGGCCGGGGTTCGGATCCTCGGGCGCTAAGTTTTGTCGGCTTGATACCCGGATTTTCCTTTCAAATATTTTCATACATCACAGATAAGTTTCAAGTTTAGAAAAATGTTTTTGTTATTTACGTTTAAATTTTTTTTTAGTCTTTACCCCCAAAATTTAAAATATATTTTTAAAAAAAAAAAAAGTTGACAAAAAAAACGAAAATTTAAATTTTTTTGCCTTCAAAAATCCCAATTTTTTAAAAATTTTCGTTTTATTATTGTTCACTTTATGTATTTAAACTTAAAGGTTTAAACGCCGTCGATTTTTTTTAGTTTCAGATGAGCCAAATAGGTAATTTCGTGAAGGGAGTAAGGGTCTATTTTTTCGAGACAGGTGTTTTCAAAGAGCTATAACTTTGGTTCTTATAGATATTTTAGCTAAAATTTTTTTTATATATACTCTTAAAGCACTTATATTAAATTTTAAATAAAAAATAAAAACTCCAAAGTTCTACCTCTTTGCTGGTCTTCACACATAATTTTCTAAAAAATGCATAAAAATTAGACCGTCACACCAGAAAACCCCCTTTTTCTTCTTTTTCTTCTTCTTCCCTATAAGCCGTTTTGATTAACTACCGGACGCAGCGCAGCCTTATAGGCTTTTTGTGCCTAATCTCCCATTGTCTTTCATATCAATCCTCCCATTAGTCTTGTTCCTTCTACAAGTCTGTACAACCCCGAGACTGGTGAGTTGATATATTCCTGTGGGCTTATTTTCGGTTGCCCGAATAATGCCTGTCTTTTGTGATTTAATGCTTTCCAGTTGCACAGGATATGGTAGGCTGTTTCTTTCCCCTCGTCGCACATTCTGCAACTTGAGTCCCCATTGTATGAACCTATCTTGTGTAGGGGTCCTCTTAGGTTATCATGCCCTGTTAGTAACCCTACTGTTATGTGAAGCCTTTTCCTACTTTTTCTGAGTAGATCTTTCTTCGTTCTTTTGGATGGACCTCTTATGAAGCTTTTTCCATGTCTAATTTCACTAAGGTTTCCCCAGTATTCTTCGTGTTTCTTTCGAATCCATTCCCTGGCTTGCCCTCGTGCTGTGGTTTTGGTCACTCAATGGGCAGGTTCTGGCCCAAAGTATGGTGTGGATGATCCCTGTTTCGCTAGCCCATCCGCTTTTTCGTTGCCTTCTATCCCCGGAGATCCTGATACCCACAGGAGAGTTACTCTGTTGCGTTCTCCCAGGACTTCCAGTTCTTTTGGATTTTTATGTCGGCTTGGACGTTACCTTGGGGTTTATAGTGCCCCAATGACGCTTGGCTGTCTGTTATTATGCAGATCTGCTTGTTTTTATAAGCCTTTCTGTTATTTTCTTTTGCACAATGCAATAAAGCATATATTTCGTTTGAAATAGAGAACTTGTGTTTATTGGAATGGAGAATTGTCAATTCCTATTTCACTTTTACGCCCGTCAGTTCCCTGCTCGGTTTTGAAACCATCCGTATACCAGATGATGTCTCCAACCGTGCCGGAGAGATCGGGTTGCTGCCACTCACTTCGATCTGGAATTTTTACCTCGAGGTTTTTGTTGCCGCCAAACTGACTTTTTAAGTTGTTGTGTCTCAAACTAGCGTGGACACCAGTTGGTTTCTGTTGCAGTCGGAAGTAGCTCATTTTTGCCTCTCCCATCCCATAAGGTTAAGTGGTGGAAGGTCTTGGAGACACTCCATGGCTGCTGTTGGGGTTGTTTTAATTGCTGCTGTTATAGCTAAGCAAGCAAGTCTCTGTACCTTGCCCAGTTCTGTAACAGCACTTCTTTGTCGCATTTTGTCCACCATACCAGTGATGCGTATGTTATCATAGGCCTTACCACCATGGTGTATAACTAATAAACCATATTTGGTTTACGGCCTCATGTTTCCCATGAGTGCGTCTAATAAACATAAGAGTCATTTCCGCTTTCTTTCTTATTATCTGAAGATGATGGAGAACCCCCTTATGGCAGTGAATGTTTGCGCTTTCTATTACTGAATTTTTGCTACCAATAGCCTTCTATTGAACATGCGTGGCTTTTCCTAAGAGTAGATTAATTAATTTTACATCAAAAATATTGTAAATTTTAATGGCTTCTTGCATAAAATTTATTTCACTTTATTTGCCTAGTAGCGAATTATTTGCCAAATATACAGGGTGATTCAGTTGAGTGTCCTATTAAAAGTTCTGGGGAACCAAAAATAATAACTTTTTGAAATTTGGCACACGGTCATAAGAGGTAATAAGCTACATTTTAAAAATATTTTGGCAAGTTCAGCGTTGCCAGATCTAACCGAAACCAACGGCAACATTGTTATTTTAAATGGAACACTCTGTTTTTTACTGCATATTCGGATTCTACACAAAATTCTAAGTAAGTTTTATTAACATATTCCTATACCTATATCTTACCGTTTTTAAGAAAATAATTAATCACTGTTTTTTTTTTAAGAAAAATCCCCATGTTGAAAAGGTTTAATATTCCGTGCCTAACCGACCTGGATACTAAAATTTTTTTGGGTTAGCCAATGCATCTATTTAAAACATCTACATGCTGTTATAGCAATATATCCTACAGGGTGTCCAAAAAATTTGCATATTAACCGATATTAAATAATGATTAAAACTCAATTTTTTTAAATACGACATACTGTATTTTATACCATTTTTGAATAGACCAATAATTTACCTACAAAATCTCCATACATCTTTCTATACCCATCTGCCACCGTTTTTTAAATATAAGCAAATTTTAATTTTTTAAGCATTTATTCCTTATTATTCAAACAAAACAAATTAATTTTACCTTATATGTCAAATAGTTGTCAGAGCAATTTAAAATACAAACTTTCATGGCCTACCTAGGTAAATTGTAAATTAAGCCGGCGTGGCGGTGGTTTACTGTAGATAGTATTTAAAAACAGGGAAAAAATTAAAATTCGTTTGTATTTAAAAACGGTGGCAGATGGGTATAGAAACATGTAAGGATTTTTCGTAGGTAAATTATTGGTCTATTTAAAAATGGGATAAAATACAGTATGTTGTATTTAAAAAAAATGAGTTTTAATCATTATTTAATATCGGTAAAAATGCATTTTTTTGGGACACCCTGTAAGATATATTGCCATAATAGCATGTAGATCTTTTAAATACATGCATTGTCTAACCCCATAAAAATTTCTAGTATCCAGCGCGGTTAGGCACGTAAATATTAAACCTTTTTTACATGGTGACTTTTCTTTAAAAAAAATAGTGATTAATTATTTTCTTAAAAACGGTAAGATATAGGTATAGGAAGATGTTAATAAAACTTACTTAGAATTTTGTGTAGAAACCGAATATGCAATAAAAAACAGGATGTTCCATTTAAAATTACAATGTTGCCGTTGGTTTCCGTTAGATCTAGCAACGCTGCACTTGCCAAAATATTTTTAAATTTAGCTTATTATCTGTTATGGCCGTGTGCCAAATTTCAAAAAGTTTTTTTTCTTGGTTCCTCAGAACTTTTAATAGGACACTCAACGTGAGTCACCCTGTATATTCTCAGAAAAAAAATTGGCATTAATACGATTTATATTTACGTACATCTGTGACGTCTCAGCACCGTGTCAGTTCCGTCTTCGTTTATAGTGGTGGTGATAATGCAGTAAATATAACTAAAAGGACTAACTCAAAATGACTGAGACCCCAAAATAAGAAGAGCTGCATCTGCTTTCTACGCAAGCTGAAAATGCATCAAAAAATGCCTTTAGGATAAAAAATTATTCAAGGATTACTTTAATTTAAATGTTGGAAGTATACCATGGCGAAATAAGAAGGTTAATTAATTTTAGCTGTATTTCTTTATTTATAGCATTTAATAAAATTGTTATTTACTATGTTTTTTTCTGTTGCAATGGTAATTAAAATGATGTTATCCTGTATTCATACAGTGTGGATCATTCTGGTAATGCATACATTGGGATCTCGAAAACTATGAAAGTTAGAAAAACAGTTAAATGAACAAAGTTTAAAAAAAAATTCGTAACCAATATAAGGGCCCTAGCAGCATATTTAAGTTTTTATTTTGAGATACCTTAAAAAAAGTAAAAAGTGGCATATTTTATAAAGCTCGGTAACTTTTTTGTTTGCAATATTTTTAAAAGCTTTAAGAACATTTTCAAAACAATTTTTTATATAGGAAGCAATTATTACATCAAACTTTTATTTTTGACGTTTGGGTTATTGTAAACTATCATCAACTTTATTTTTATTATGAACAACATATTGCATTTTTAAACTGACCATAAAATTCCCTTTTTATTAATGTATAACAAGGTTTTACTTTTTAAAGAAAAGCTATTAAAAACCACCAAAGTTGATTTTATTCTAGTAGACTTTGGATCGCCATGGTATTAATATTATTTTTTGTAATATTGATTAAAATATTTAATAAAGTAATAACAAAAATAAAATAATAGTTTTTCTTTAAAAAGAATAAACTTGTTATGTTCATATTTATATATACAGGGTGAGTCGGGAGGAACGCACCAAGCTCCAGGTGTGTATTGTACACGTAAAAATAATTTTTAAAAAACCTATATATTCTTATACGATTCTCGTTTCTTTTCAAAATATAGCGTAATTACAAACAAACCAAATTTCGTACAAACTCGAAAAGTAACGCGTCAAGCACACTGATACTGACACTAACAGATGTTAGAACAACAAAACGGACCAAAAATCGTTACCTACAGCATTTGTGATAAGAAGCAGTGAACTATTTAAAACATTTTTAATTACGCTATAATTTAAAAACAAATGAAAATCGGATAAAAACATATGAGTTTTTTAAATTATTTTTACGTGTACAATACTCACCTGGGGTTTTGTGCGTTCCTCCCGACTCACCCTGTTTAAAAAGAGGTTTTTATGGTTAGTATAAAAAAGCAAGAGTCCAGTATGGCGCCCTTAAAAAAAACAAAGTCGATGATGATACAGAGAAGCGGATACCTTGAAATTAAAGGTTTAATGTAAAAATTGTTTTTTGAAAATATTTTTACAGGTTTTGAAGAAAAATGCAAACAAGAACATTACAGAGCTTTGTAAAATATGACTCTTTCCAGTTTTTTTAAATATCTCAAAATCGAAGAAAAAGTTAAAAGAAGACCGATGGCGTCTTTAAATTAGTACCATAGTTTTTAAAAACTTTGTCCATTAAACCATTTTTCTATCTCTAATAGTTTCTTAACTCATAATACAGGCATTACCAAAATGGTCCACAGTGTGATGGTAAATCATACAATACGGGATTTTGTGATGTGCATTCCGTAAGGTTTTCATTATCAACATTTTTATAACTAAATGCAAGGTTTTGTAACATGCATTTGGTCACCATCAGAATCAGATGGTTAATCAAAACTGAAAAATATCGTCGGCAACGTTAAGACGGAACGAAGTCTAAAATCTTTTCACTCTTTTTTGGGAATACACCTGATAAACAATCATATTGAACATATTCTTTGTTCAGGTATTTTTGCCAAACGAAAATAAACGAAATATAGTATTCTACTTTTTAAATAAACAAACAGAAATGACACTTATGCATTAATTGAAAATCCAAAGTATTTTAATGTCCGAAATAGCTTCGCTTGAGATTCTACTGACTCCACTCTTATCCGAGATATAATATTGGAACTTAGTCGCAGTGGCCTGTGTCGACCAGGTATTGTGGATATGGGTAGTTAGCGGTTTGTGACGTAAATATTGTTTTGGCGCCAATATTTTACATTTGAATTTTAAATGCTTCTAGCCCTGTTATGTAAATTTGTATAAACATTTTTTGGCAGAAATGTTATTTGGGTATAAAAGGAATTTTTTAAACCATAAAAAATATATGCAATGGGCCTATTTCATTGAAATATATTGATATTCAAATTTAATTAAATAATTTGCGTTTGAAAATCAATTCTAATTAAGTTAAATTTGAACGCGAAATATCTCTGTTATTTATTAGACAAAAACATTCATGTTTATCTCTTCGGACAAAATGAATTTTATTCAATGTGGTCACTCAATACCAATGTTAACTTTAATAAACATAACTCAGGGCAAATAAAAGTGTAACAAGTTGTTGTGGTTTAATATGGGGCTGCAAATATAAATAAATGTTTTATTATTTTTCATTTTACGTTTGAATTTTCTGTCGTGCAAAAGAGAGTAAAAAATTTGAAACAGAAAAAAATAGAGGCATTTTTTCAAATCCTAACGTATTTGTTGAAAAATAAGGTATTGGTGAGATACAGTACGGATTTCAAAGAAAAAAACGACGATGAGATCATCTTTTGTTTGTTTTGGTAAATGTTTAGGTCGAAAACTTTAAGGACTGTTCTAAAATTAAAAGAAAATACAAAGATTCCTTAATAAAAAAATCTTCAGTATTTTCCGAATTTTAAAGTTTTGGAAAAACACAAAAGTCACAGAAGATCCACAGCTGATCTTCTTTCTTTTGTCTCACACAACTGGAACAAGTCCCTTGAGTTTCTTGGTGAATCCCAGATCGTTGCTCTTGACATATCCAAAGCTTTTGATCAGGTCTGACATGATGGGCTTCTTAACAAACTTCTTTTTACGGTTTTTCACCTGACCTTTGTTCGTGGCTCTCCAGTTTTCTTTCTAATCGACGTATATCAGTTATTGTAGATGGTATTCTTCAGCTTCTGCCAAATTTATGCTGGGGTGCCCAGGGCTCAGTACTAGCACCAATTCTGTTTTTCCTTCACATTACCGATTTTCTCTTCCACAATCAATCCTATTTGTAGTTTTGCTGACGATAGCACCCTCCACTTTAAAAAATCTGCCAATGCTCTTCCGTTACATATGAGCGGCTAACTTTTGCAGAACAAAGAATCAAGCATTTTATCCATAGCCTCAGCAGCTTTAAAAGAGCTTAGATTCTTTTTTTGAGCCAGAAAGTATTTCTTTCCTTCTAATTTGTATACTCTGTATATATCTCAGATCCTTTAGAATATTGTTCTTATCTTTGGGGAATGGCGTCTCCTACAAACAGCATCCTGACTCCATTTAAAGAAGACCTGTTTATCCTATTAATGATCCAACACTTACAGAAAAGCTTCCTTCTTTTGCCCACCGACGAGCTGTAGGGACCAACAGAGCAACACGTAGTGCCACTTTTTTGCATCCTTTTACAGTCCAACTTGAGAGGCCCCGTGCCACTTTGTTCGTTTCTTTATCCCTAGAGTGTTCGGACTTTGGAACCTGCTACCCGCGAAAGTTTATCTTTTTCTTCAAATCTCCAAATATTTGAGTGGGAATAAACTCCCTCTTGCAACACTTCAGATACCCACGGTACGTTAGTACTTAGGCGTTGGACTTCGTGGACGGTTCCAAGATTTGAAAAAAAAAACACAAAACTACTTCAAAAGAGACATTTTTCGGTGAAAACTTAAGAAATACCCGAAATATAAGCATACTTTTTAACCAAAAAGATGCATTTGTTCCGAGAAACACAGGAATAATATTTATTTGTAATCAGTCATTTTCCTAAAATGTATTATCCTGAAAGCTTGAAGGGGAAATTCCAAGTGCATTACGAGATTGGCGGGAAATTCCCGAAGTAATCTGCACGTAATCCTATCGGATAAAACTATTCTAATGGCAGCCGCGCGACCTTTGACGCCTTTATTAGCCTTAATGGATTATTTTTGTTTGCCATGACTTTTTACATTGTCAAGTCTGGAGTATTTTATTACAAGGGAAGCTAAAAAAACACAAAGAAAAAGGGGACAAAATAGAGTTATTCTAAAAATGTTATTTAGAAAATTATAGTCATGCTTTGACGTTAAAATATTAGTCCAGTAACTGAAGACCTGAAAGTAACCAAAGCTGTAAATAAATCTGTTCAGGTTTTTTTGTGGCGCAATTCTTTGCAGATGCTTTCAAGCAAAAAAAGTTTATCATGGCCCCTTAAAGTCCCAAAAATGAGTTTCCCGCAAATATCTACCAAAATATGCAAATTAGAGAATTTTTGTTTAAACAAAAATAAAGATAACCTCGAAATCTACAAAAATGGTCCCTACTATTTTTTTTTGCAACACTAATATTTTTCCCAAAAACTGCCGTCAAAAAATCCCTAACATTTCACACTGTATAGATGTGGTTAGTTGGAGTTCGCGAGTCACTGATATGATGAATTTCCTGATTTTTGACAAATTATTGGACTTCATTAAAAAGAAAAAAGTACATTTAGAAACTGGATGATCTAAGCTTTCAAATGATGTGCATTGAAAAGCATTTGAATAGAGGATGAGTTTTTGATTCGCGTTTATTCTAGATTTTCTAGAACTCCGGAAGCGGCTAAAAATGCAGATGGACAAAACAATTTTTTATCAAAACGCAAAAAAAAGAGGGAAAAAAATTTTTGGAATCATTAAAACTTGCTAAGGAAAAAAAATATAAAAAAGAAATTTTAAAAAAAACCCCAATTTTTAAAAAAAAAATTTTAAAATAAATTAATGCAATACTCTAAAAATTTTTAAAAGAAAAATTTTTTTTGACTGGAAAAATCAGACTGGACCCAAACTCAAATGCAATGATAGGTAGGGGTTTTTCCCTTTTTCCCCAAGGAACTTTGAATGATTAAAAAATGTACCGGGTTTTCCCAAAAAAAGGGGAAAAATCGGCTATATCTCAGAAACTATAATAGTATTTTTTGGGGGGGAAAAAATTTTTTTGGATAAAAGTGACCAAGAGAAATTGCGGGAAAATTTTTTTTTAAGCCTGTGGGATGGCCGCTAGGGGGGCGAAAGGGTAACGTCAAAACATAAAAATATACATTTCTAAAAAAAATTTTTAAATAAAGGGGAAAAAAAGGGGTTTTCTATTTTATTTTTAATTTTTTCTAAACAAAGAAGCTTCAGGTTTTTTTTTTTTTTCAGTTCTAAATTAAAGTGGGGGGGGAAGGTTAAAGTTTAATTTAGAAAATGCAAATTTTGGGTTTTTTGTTTTTAACCGAATTTAGTAAACTTGATCTCGTTTAGAAGAGCATTTAAGGCATTTTTTTTAGGTGTATAAACTATTGCTACACTTATCTCAAAAAGCCCTAGAGGGCATCAAGGTAAAAACTAACTTTTTTTAAAAAAAATTTTTTTCAAAATTTTAAATACAATGAAAAAACCTTTTTACTTTTTTAGATTTAAAAAAAATCCCAACAAAACGGCCCGCAATTTAAATTTTTTAAAAATTATTAAAAAATATAAATAGTTTTTGGATTTTTTTAAAAATTTTTTATACCTTTTTTTTTAAAAAAATTAAAAAAATTTTTCCAAAATAATACTCTCATGTTTTTATTTTTTTTAAATTTGGGTTTGAAAAAGAAAATTAAATTCGGTTTTCCCCGGGTTTTGGGTTTTTTCAATTAAAATGAAAAAAATTTTTTAAAAAAATTTTAAAAATTTTAAAATTTTTAAAAAATTTAAAAATATTATTTTTATTTTGGGCCCCCTTGGGGGTTTTTTTAAAAATGTTTTTTGGCAAAGTTTCTACCCAAAAGAAAAAACCCCTTTTTAAAAGAGACCCAAAGTTCCCCGGGTCGGGTTTTAAAGGGGGAAAAGAAATTCCCCGGGTTTTTTAAAACTTTTAAAAAATTTTAAAACTTTCTCCCCCTACTTTTTTAAAAAGGAAAAAATTCTTGAAAAATTTAAAAAAAAAAAATTGTCCTTTTTTGAAAAATTTAAAAAAAAATTTTAGAAAAAATTTTTTAATTTTTTTACTTCCCCAAAAAGGGCTTTTAAAAAAACCAATAAAACCCTTTAAAAATAATTTTAAAACTCTTGGGTTTTTTTTTTAAAATTTTTTCCCCCTTTTTTTTTTAAAAATAAACCCCCACCTCGATGGAAACACCCAGGTAATTTTTCCCCCCCTAATAAAAAAATGGGTTAAAAGAAAAAATTTTTAAAAAATTTTTGGGGTTTTGAAAAAATGGAAATTTTTTTTCCAAATTCCCCAAAACCCCAAAGGGAATTTTTGGGACCATTTTTATAAAAAGGGAAAAAATTTTTTTTGTTTTTTAACCCCAAAAATTTAAAAAAAATTTTTGGGAAAAAAATTTTTGACGTTTAGCGGGGCCTTCCGGGGTTTTACCCTTTTGAAAAAATGTTAAAAAACTTTTTTGGCCCGAAAAAAAGACCAAAAATTCTTAAAAAGGGGAAAATTTGGGGTTTTTATTTAAAAAAACTTTTCCCTTTTTTATTTTGAACTAAAAAAAATTTTAAAAGGGTTTTTAAAAACATTAAAATAAAATGGCCCATTTTTTTGGTTACATAGGTTTTTTTGAAAAAAATTTTTTTTTTAGGTTTTTTTAACTTAAGTTTTGTTTTTAATGGCTCTCATAAAGTGTAGTAAACGATTACATTTTTGTCCCAATTTATTTTAAAATACCAGACTATTTCAAATGTAACAAAAGAATGACCAGCCATGCCATGATTTCCGGCATAACCGGATTACTAAAAACAAAAATTTAACCAACTTTTTTTTCAGGTAAGTTTTTTAAACAATAATTATATCAGCTCAAAGTATATGTTATTAACTATCATTTCCCAAAAAATCAGCCCTTAGTATTGAAAATTAACGGAGATCTGTTTTAAGCGTTTTTCCGGCTTTTCTCGGTAAAAAATGATCGGATCGCGATTTTTCAAAAACCATTTTGTAGGTTTTTGAATTCTCTACAAGCGGTTTTTTATAAAAAAACGACCCCGTACTTTTTTTTATTTTAAAAAAAAAAAACGAAAAAAGGAGTTTTTTTTTAATTATTTTTTTAAAAAAAATTTTCCAAAAAAAAAATTGAATGGATTTTTGATGTTAGTAATGTCAGGTTTTCCAAGTTTGACGCCCCAAAATATCTGTTAAAATTAATTACAAGAATGCCCCTTTTTTGTATAAAAATTTTAACTATTCAGTTTTATTTTTTTGTGGGTTTTCCCCCTTTTTGCAATCCTCCTGGCGAAGTGTGCCGGTTGTCAATTGAGTAAATTTTTAAAAAGGTAGAATAAAAGGTCTACGAGAGGGGGGGGGATTCATTTCGGGAAAAAATTTAAAAAAACGTTAATCGGGATGCTACAAAAAGTGATGCGATTTGGGGAAAATAGTCATCATCGTCGCAAAGGGGGGTAGGGGGACTGGGTGAAGAAACACAGATTGTAAAGCATGTCTCTTAATAGTTAGTGTCCTTAGAGACCGTTTTCGCACAACAAGCGCAATTGGACATAAGTGGAGGGTAGCTACAGGTCAACACATATCATTAAGATCAATTTATCGAAAAATTAGAACGTTTGGGCTACAATTATTGATATGATCTAGACTCTCTTATACAAATTGTTAAAGTAATAACATAAAAAATTTTTAAAATTTTTTTAAAAACCCCTTTTTATTGATTGTCACTAATAACCCAAGGTGGGGTGATGCGAAGGTTTCTTTTGGGGTTCCCAACATTTTTTTCCCCCTTTTTAAAAAAAAATATAGTCCTTTAAGTAACTAGGTTTCTTTCTTTGACGTTTGGAGTAAAAAAATAGTAAAGAATTCTTCGTATTTTCAGATGTGGTTATTTAAATTATCGTTTTTATGGGTTGTTCCAAATTATAAGTAGGGTTTAACAACGTTGTATCTTTAGAAGAGCAAGAGGCGTTGTTACTTCAGGAGGGTTTATGGAGTTTTTTTGGGGGAAAAAGGGAGGTTGGTGAACTAATTTGAGTTTCCCGAACCGGAACTACTTGATATATTTTTTTTTCTTCCCCTCTAACAGTTGCAGGTCAGAAATATTAGACAACTCTCCCCAAAACAGTGTGAATTTGACTCTAAATTTGTTAACTCTGTCGTGTATTTTGCTTTAGCTGATTTGTATGCATTCTTA
>JAHBCN010009078.1:0-36203 GCA_019359885.1 Listronotus oregonensis | reverse complement strand
TAAAAAAAAAAGTTACTGATGTGGATACTTAATTTGGATAACCCTGTATACTTAGTGACCCAAATTAAGCTTTTATTGAAAAACAGCGAACGGACCTCAAGTCGTTTCTAATAGATAGGGACATTAGCGTAGCCAGAATTTAGGTTTGGGGGACTGCCCACATACAATTATATTATTCCGGAAAAACTATATTTTCATATATTTACAAATAATCAGATACAGACAATGGTGTAAACCTAAGCTAGGGTACATAAGCTTCAGCACGAAAAACAAAGATACTAATAGTTATAACCCAAATATGAAAATAAAGAAACAATTTTCACCTTCGGGGAGAAGGGAAGGGTCCTGCAGTTTAGTGGCCCCCGCGCCTTTATACACCTATGAATAGAAATTTTAATAATCCAAAAGATACATTGGATCAGCGCTAGCCTACGGTAAAGTAAAGAATAACATGTAAAAGAAATGGCCCAAAAATAACTTATCTTACCTTCGCGTAATCTAATGGGATGCTGTTTTCAGGTCCAGTGAATAATCCCTCACTAGAAAAAAAAAACAAAATAAATTTAGGTTGACGATTAAGCAAAATACAGAATGATTGGTAAGTAGAGGCGAAAAATGAAGATCCGAATATTTTTTTTTTAAATTCTGAATCGAAAACCAAGAATACGTTTTTTGCAGATTTTCCTTCATTTCCAAGATATTTCACTAGAAAGTTTTGCCAAAGAAAAAAATTTAAATCACATTTTGGGTGTCGCCAATCTTAGGTAGTACTTTCAAAGTATTACGTCATATAAAATCAAGTTTGACCTTTGTCAAAAATTAGACACTTGTCAATTTGTTATTGGAAAAATCACAAGAAAATTGAGTTCACTAACGAAGAATATGGTAATATTGTTTAAGTGTATGGTTTACGGCAACCTTCTGGGCGAGTTTTTTTCTGACACATTTTAAAGACTTCGTGATTGTGGAATCGGTGAGCGTCCCAAAAGTTAGTTTTAAAGCGCTAACTAAAATTAGCGACACCCACAATGTGATTCAAAATTTTTTCTTTGGTAAAACTTTATAGTAAAATATCTTGGAAGCGAAGAAAAATTTGCAAAAAAAGTATTCTTGGTTTTCGATTTAGAATTTAAATGTTAATTCGAGTCTTCATATTTTGCCTCTACTTACCAATTACCCTGTATATTACCATAATTATTTATTTATTATATGCGGGATATATTACAACAATAGGCTGTTAACCGTACTTCAGGGGACATATTTAAAATCTGTAAATTGGTATACACTGTTTAAAATTCGATTAAAGTACAGCAAAATACAGCAAATATAATGTATTTTTAACTTGTATTTTTATGGTTTTAGTGTTTTACTGTATGGTACATATTCTGAAGAATACCTTTAACATGTCTTGTATTTTTACCATGGGTCTTGGCTTTAAAAATACATAAAATAACGTTTACAGCCTAATTTTATAAAAAATTACGAAACATTTACACAGGTAAATCAAAAGCAGGCTCGTGCAGTGATATTTGAAAGAATGAAAGCAATTTATAAAAACTCACCTATTTATAATGTATTGTTCCTTATATCTGTAGTTTATTAAGGAATGAATAAAATGAAATAATATGACTATTTTTAAAACTTTTAATGCTAGAATTTTGGTCTGTTGATTATTCTAGATTCCATGAAACACACACAGTTGATAGAAAGTAATTTTAACATTTTAATAAAACGGTTTACAAAACACTTTCGTATCCTGCAAGAAACGGACTTTTTTGTTTTTCTTAAAAAATACTAATATCATAATTATTATTTTACAAAAATTGTTGTAGAAATAATAAAAAAATAATAACATTTAATTTTTATTAACAAAGAATTAAGTTAAAAAGTAATTAGGTTGAAACAAATTTATTCAGCACCTGTCATGTACTCATAAAACACCTAAAAAATATAGCTAAGTTAATGTTAAAAATTCTTGTTATTAAATAATTTAAATTTATAATTAGACTGCAAAAGTATATTTTTCTTTTGAATAGGTTTAATTACGACCAGAGACGCATGTTTAAAGTCAGCGGAGCAAAAACAAAATAAGAGGATGTCTGCAATTGAATATATTCAATGGGCAGAAAATTATGCATCGTCTTAAAGAATAAGTTAAGGTAAGGCACACGTTTCACGTCGGTCTTCGTAGATAATCTCTGTCTTTAAAGAATTTTACGGCATTGGCGCTCGACCAAAATATATCTGTTATTATTTACAGGAAACTTTGATAAAAAGATAAATAAAGGCCATTGGCTTCCTTTTCTAAAAATTATTAATAAAATTGCTAATATTTTTGTCTTCGTCCAAAAAGACTTAAAGGACGCCGCACATTTCAATTTTTTTGAAACTTTGTAAATTTATAGTTCGTAACACGCTAATCAAGAGACCATGAAACTAAACCCTCCAACCCTCCAAAATCACCTCAAAACACCGAGGAATGCTTTGACTATAGTCAAGGAAAGTTAGGAAATAAATCGGAAATTTTTAAATCCAGCCGATATCGAGATGCGGTTTTCTGAATTGTGTTCGGAAAGCTCCCAGGAAAAAAAGTCTATATGTTGTGGTTATGCCATTTTTTGAAAAATACATATTGGTGCAATAAATGAATTTTGCAATTGCGTATGGAATATTATAAGAACGACTGAAAACTCGGAAAAATGGCCAGAAAATCGTTACTCGGGGATTTTCGGGGTTGCCGAATTCAATTCTGGCATTAGAAATACCCGGGGGCACTCTGTGGGGGTGCCCGGGGGCGATTAGGGGGAAATTGCAGCGTCCTTGAAAATCAGCCGAAAATTGTTACTCGGGGGTTTTCGAAGATGCCGAATTTAATTCCGGCATTAGCATGACCCGGGGCCGCTCGGAGGTGGCTCTGCGGGGAAAAGTAATATAGAAAGTGAAAACATTCCCCGCAAAGCGATCCCTGAGCGCCCCCGTATAATACTAATGCCAGAATTGAATTCGGCATCCCCGAAAACCCCGAGTAACGATTTTTGGCTGATTTTCATGGACACTGCAATTTCCCCCCCTATCACCCCTTGGGCACAACCGCAGAGCCACCCCCGAGCGCCCCTGGTTAATTTTAATGCCAAATTTAAATTCGGCATCACCGAAAACCCCCGAGTAATGATTTTTGAGCGATTTTTCCGAGTTTTCAGTCGTTCTTATAATATTGCAAGTAATTATGCAATTGCAAAATGTATTTATTGCAACAGAATGCATTTTTCGAAAAATGGCATAACCACACCCTATACACTTTTTTCCTGAAAGCTTTCTGAACACAATGCAGAAAACCGCATCTCGATATCTGCTGGATTTAAAAATTTCTTTATTTCGGTTGATCTGGATCTAAATAACCTGGACTACAATTACACAGGCAAACTGGCCTACAAAAAAAGTGGTGTGTGCCGGGTGTCGGATTTTTTGGCATACTTTTTTCCGCTGAACACGAATCTAAAGTCAAAATCGGGGGTCAAACAGCAAAAAATTGAGAAAACCCCAAAAGACCAACACGGTACATTTACCGGCAAAAACCTGCTACCACGGAATGTTTGGACTAGGACTATATTATAGACTATAAAAGATACAAAAATGTTTATAAAACAAAAAAGAGAGCTTTTTAAATTGTCTATAAAAAAGGTAAATAAACATTTTTAATATGATAATTAATAAAGGAAATATAAATAAAAATGCAATTTTGACAGAAAAAATTTAGTCCAAAATGGGAAAGAAGTTTTTTTTATTAATGTAATTTTTGTTTTTTATTATAAACAAATTATTTATTTTATTTATTTAAATCTCAAATCACTTAAAATTTGCAGAAAAGATTCTAAAGTATAAAATTAATTTTTAAATTTTTTCCAGAGGTATTATATCTTGAAAAAAGCCTGAAAATTCTGTTTTGTTTGATTATAATTGAAAAATATAGCATTTAGACAAAAAAGTTATATAACTTGAATTAAAGTCTTGTAAAAATACATAGCTATGTTTTATACCGTTTCGTGTATCTTTTATAGTTCTAAAGATATTGACGTTTTAAATTAAAAAAAAAAACTTTAATATATAAAATTACGCCTTTTATAGATTATTTGCTGTTTGACCCCCAATTTCGACTTCAGATTCGTATTTAGTAGAAAAAAATACTCCTAGTCTAGGCCAGGGGTCTCCAATCTTTCCAGCCTTAGGGCCATACTGATTACTCCAGTAAGTTCCGAGGGCCAAAACCATATTATCATTGTTGCCGGTGGTAAGAAGTGAAATAGTCCACTGATCAAACAAAAAGTCCGAAAAAGTACACAACGTCTAAAAAAGGCTGCAAATCGGACTAAAGTCCGCAAAACGGCAACGCTGCATATTATTAATTTTCCTGTCATTATCTGTAATTTCTAGATTAGTCGTAGAGTACGAGCCATGAGGAGTAACGTGACACGACATCTGGTGAACACAAGCGGAAATAGGTAGTACATTCTATCGCTAACAGATGGCGCTAATAGCACTACAGAATAATCTCGTTGGTTCGAGAAAGTTCTGGTGTCTTCCACTCTTCTAGATGGCAGTAATTGGAATATATAAGAAGGCTAGTGGCGCAACCACAAGTCAGTTCCTATGACACTGTTGTTAAATAAAATATTGCATACCTCCTTAAAACGTGTTTGTGCGTGTTTAAGTTTAAGACATCTATATAACAGTATTTTGATTTGAATTGTTGCTTTTGTGTGTGAATTAGTAGTATGGAAAAGAAGCGAAAAATTGATAGTGAATGCAGAAAATTCAAAGATCAGTGGAACATTCAGTATTTCGTAATTGAGTCCAGTAACAAGGCGCTATGTTTGATTTACAATGAAAGCATAGCCGTTCTCAAAGAATATAACATTAAACGTCATTATGAAACAAAACATTTTCAAAATTACTCAAAATATACAGGAAGTTTGCGGACAGAAAAATTCGAAGCTATGCAGCGCGGATTGAAATCGCAGCAATCTTCATTTACAAAACTCAAAACTGAACAAGAGGCTGCAACTCGTGCCAGCTTTCGTGTGGCTCTTGAAATTGCAAAACGTGGAAAACCATTCACCGATGGAGAAATGATCAAAGAATGCATAATTGCAGTAGCCGAAGAAATGTGCCCTGAAAAGGTAAATTTATTAAAAACTGTCAGTATGTCAGCAAACACTGTGGCTCGAAGGGTAGAAAACATCGCTGAAAATATATCCTCTCAACTGTTCGACAAAAATGGACATTTTGAGTGGTTTTCTTTGGCCTTGGATGAGTCAACGGATGTGTCAGATACTGCTCAGGTGTTGATAAAAGCTATGAAGTGCACGAAGAACTTCTTGATATGTATAGTATTCATGGCACAACTACTGGTACAGATATTTTTAAAGGAGTTGAAATGGCCATTAATCAAAAGAACCTTCGATGGAAAAACTTGAAATGTATTACAACTGATGGAGGCAAAAACATGAGTGGGAAAGATAAAGGAGTGGTCGCTCTTGTGTCAAAGGCTGTAGAAAATGACGGTGGTTCAAAACCATTAGTCTTACATTGTATCATTCATCAACAGTCTTTGTGCGGAAAATGTTTGGATATGTCTGACGTTCTGAAACCAGTCATATCAACTGTTAATTTTATCAGATCTTTTGGGCTGAATCACCGACAATTCCGACAATTTATTGAAGAGATTGGAGAAACTGACTTACCTTATCATACTGCCGTACGCTGGCTTAGTTGTGGGAAAGTCCTTCAGCGCTTTTTTGAACTTCGAGCAGTGATCGAAATTTTTTGAATGAAAAGCATCGCCCTCTTACTGAATTACAAAACAACGCATGGCTGTGGAAGTTAGCATTCTATGTTGATTTGACAAAACATGTGAACGAACTGAATTTGGGATTGCAAGGAGAAAACCAGCATCTTCTGATTTATACACTAATATCAAATCATTCCGGAAGAAATTGAGACTGTTTCAATCACAACTACGAAGTAAATGTTTTTCACATTTTAAAACATGTGAAATATTCAGCCACACTACTGAGACTGAGTTTCCTATCGATTTTGCAATCGAAACTTTGAGTGCTTTGAAGATAAATTTTGATACTCGTTTCTCGGACTTTGATGCCATTGCGAATCAAATTAAGATTTTTCAGAATCCTTTTGATACTGACATTGAAACCCTAGCCCCGGAACTTCAAATGGAAATGATTGATCTACAATGCAGTGATATAATTAAGAACAAATATCAAAACTCATCTTTGTTGGAATTTTATAAGAGTCTTCCACTGACACAATTTGATAATTTGCATAAATTTGCTCGTGGTCTGTTTTCTGTTTTTGGTACTACTTATTTGTGTGAGAAAACCTTCTCCAAAATGAAGTACACAAAAAATGTTTACAGATCGAAATTAACTGATGAGCATCTTAAATCTCTTTTAATAATTGGTACAAGTAAAATTAGTCCACAACTACAAACTATTGTCAGTGGAAAATCTCAATTACATAAATCTCATTAGTATTTCATATGTCATTATGTTTGTTATAAGTTATGTGATTATTTAAAATGTATAAAATGTTAGTTGGATTCATTTCAATAATTTGTTAGTTATTATATACTGAAGTTAAATTTTCTGCATATTATACATGTCTTTACTCATTACAATTCTGTGTTTCTTTATCCAACTTATCACAAAAACAATAACAATAAGCCTACAAGAATGTTATGAGTTAGCGGAGTTAGCCCATGACCATATCAATGTAGATGTCATATTAATAATTATTCAACATAAAATTAGAATACTTCAGTTAACTAAATTTAATTTGCTATAAAAATTATTTGTTCTCTAAAAGGAGTTTTCAAGTATGCTAGCTCTCCGCGGGCCGGACAAAATCTGTCCGCAGGCCGGATGTGGCCCGCGGGCCGTAGTTTGGAGACCCCTGGTCTAGGCAGTCCAGCTCAAAATAGTGTCATACCTCCGAATTTTTTATATATGCACCGATTTTCTTGAAAATTTGGAATTAAGCTTATCTTACCCTTCATATCAAAATCTATATAGTCGCAAGGTGTGCAAATTGTTTTTACGGGGTGAAAACCACCCCTTATCGAAAAAATAGATTTTATAGGATTTTCGGCTTTTTTTCGATTCAAATGTCTTTTATTTATGTAGGATAAATATCCTAACGTATTGTACAAAATAAAATTGGTGTATTTTGAAATAGCAACCCTTAAGAATCTTTAAAAACTACCCTTTTGATAAAAATAATATAGAAAAAAATCTTTTAACAATTTGTAACATTACAATTGCAGTTTTACTGGAAAAAATTCATAGCATTTTAAAAAAATTATTAGTACCACTTATTAACCCCTAAAAACTACCCCTTTGCAGAAAATTAAACAAAAAAATATTTAATGACTGCCAATTTTTAGATTTGGCGTAATTTTAGTATTACAGTTTATTATCTCTACTTGAAATAATTTTTAATTGTCTACACCCTAGCAACCCTTAAGAACCACCCCTTTTACAAAAATAAAATAAAAACATATTTTTTAATGACTACTGATGTTTTGATTTTAATTTTTGTTAGTTCTAAAGTTTATTCTTTGAACGCGAAGTAATTTTTAATTGTATACACCCTGCCAACCCTTAAGAACCACCCCTTTGCAAAATAAAATGAAAAATTTTATTCAAAAACATTCAATATTTCATTGTACATTCTTCATGAATAAAAATTTTGGTGTAACTTTGTTCATTTTGAAGCTATCACATTCTACAAAAAATCATTTAAAAGGTAATTTTCAGGGCTACAAGCCTATGTATGTTAGAAGGGCTTGAGACCCTTGATATTTTATAGGTAAAGGGTCAAAGGGCTGCGGAAAAGCAGACCTCGCACTATAGTGAAAGTTTAAATCGGTTACAACTCCGTCAATTTTTATGCCACAAAACAAAACAAAAAAAGGAGAATAATCGGCATAAAAAATGCTACCTTTTTCTACTCTTTAGTTTTTTTCGTATCTCTTATGGTTTTGGAGTTAAAATGAGAAAAAGAAATTTTTTTGAAAAATTACAAAAAAAACATATAATTTAAGCTCATTTTTTTTAAAACTGTGCATCTCTAATCAGTAAAACTTTCAGATGTCATTAAAATAACAAATAAAGTAATTGGTGCAAGGAATAAGTTTAATTTTGAATATAATGACATTAGTTTTGTTGCGATTTTTTTTTAGTTTTAACTATTTCACACCATATCTCACTGAAATTTTAGTCAAAAAGACTTTTATTGGTACTCATTTTAAAGGTCTTTTTATGATCTTTAAAAAATATTCCATGACTTTTTGTTGAAAAATGTACCCTTTTCCCGATATTTGAGGTTAAGTACTTAATCACGTAAAATGAAAGATCTTCAAGCAGCTATAACTTGCCTTAGGTAGAACTTAAAGATCTTCATAAATAGCTCAATTTCTTTGTTTTTTTTTATAAGCTTAATTTTTGTTCATTACACTTTTTTGATAAAACCCATTATTACAGATTTATGCGTAAAAAGCAATTGAAAAATGAGTTTTTTATAACGAAAAATCGCACTTTTTAATTGCGAAAAATTCAAAAACTATTAATCCGGCGAAAAAACTTGACATGACATTTTTTACTTTAAATTTGTTCATCTATCGATTTCTGGGGGTATTTTGGGTAAAAAATTGCCCACCCCCGAGAAGGGGTGGCATTCACCCCTGGGGTGGTTGCGCACATCGGCACCATATAGATTTTGCTTTTAACCATCTATTTATCATAAATAAAAAACTCGGAGGTGAAATGCTTGACTGCCTGGACTATCCAGAAAATCCTAGTCCGACACCCAGCACACACCCCTTTTTTTAAGAGCCTATGTTATTGGTCGGTTGCATTACCAAAATATTAAAACTGTAGCCGAACCTACACAGTGACTAGGCTTAAGACTGACATCCCCCAAACATTCAACCAATCCCCCATCTCCTTACCCTTTCCATAACTGATCATAGCCTACCATATGACTTATCCCTCCTTACGGGTTGTAAAACCTTTTGAATGTTAATTTCGTTCAATTGTTTAAAAAGGTATTGGGTAGTAGTGATAGTTTAGCGGGTAGTGGGGTGAAATTCATGAAAAAACGGTTTCACAACCAGTAAGCAAAAAAAGTTAGGTGGGAATCATTTAGATAACAGTGTTACTGAATCATGATTAAACGGTTTTAAAACCCGTAAACAGGGAGAAGTCACATTAGTCCAAGAAAATAGGTCGTGAAATACGAATTTGAGGTTAGAACTTGAATTTTTGATATAAGTTAGGTACTTTGAAGAATCTAAAAACGAACTGTAATTTTTTTTTGAACTCATCCCCGGGAAGGGGTGAAAAAAATTAAAAAAGTGTTTTTTTGAAATTTTGAGAAAACGGTAAGTCCTAGAAAAAAAAGTTAAAAAAAAGAAAAAAATCTCTAGAATTAAAGTTGTTAATTATAAAATAATTAAAAAAAAACTATGAGTTTTTTTATTTTCCAATAATTTATGATTTTTTAAAGTTGCTGTTATCAACTCCTAGCTTCTAGCTACCCTATCTCAGTTAATTTTAATTTTAGGAAAAAAAGTTATATAATCATTTTTATGTAGAATTTCACGTTCTACAACTTTTATTTAAAACTTTCTTTTTAGGACTTACCGTTTTCTTAAAATTAAAAAAAATTTTTTTATCTTTTTTCACCTCTTCCCGGGGGTGAATTAAAAAAAATTACAGTTCGTTTTTAGATTCTTTAAAGTAACTTATATCAAAAATTCAAGTTTTAACCTCAAATTCGTATTTCACGACCTATTTTTTTAGACTACATAGCAGGCTTTGGTCGGTGGTGGGAAAGTTGAGAGTTAGGGCTTTGTGCCCAATGGGACTTTTGATCAGCATGTTAAGAATTATCAATCTGCAAAGTTTCACAAAAATTGGCCGCAAACCATTTTCAAAATAGTAACGTAGACCAATCTCCTTTTACTCTTTACCAATAAACACTAATTTTAACTGACGTATTTACAGTAATGTATATGTACATACATACACCTAATTTGATAATAAGTTATAATTAAAAAATTAATAGTTATTTCCATCAGGAAGGCGTCATGCCTTGTAGACGAGTAAACTAACATTAAGGCACTTTTTACTGTGGTAAAAAATGCTTATAGCGGTTTCGTGAAAATTGGATGAGAAAGCATACATCTTGCCGCAATATAAGTATAATTATTTTATATAGGAATATCGGTATTTTCGATAAATTAAATACGGAAATAGAGTATGTAATGAAGTTTTAAATAAATGTATTAATTTACAGAAACTTCTACGATTCTTGGTGTTTTAAAATGATTAATTTTGCTAAGTTGCCATGATCTAATTTTAATAAATATACAAACTTTTTTAAAAAGTTATTATCTAGAATCCTTAGTCTTTCGTAGGACTGCTTGTCTGTGTGTCACGATTCATTTTTTTCCATATTTATAAAGCTGCATTGAGCTTATCCTTGACGGAGTTTAGGATTTTTATTTATTTTTATTTTATCATAAACTTTTTGTTTATCTTGGAACAGTCCACGAAGGCTGACGCATAAGTACTAACGTACCGTGGGTGTCTTAACTGTGGTAAGAGGGAGTTTGTTCACACGGGACTTAAATATTTGAAGATTGGGAGGAGAAGGAAAAACTTCTGTGGGCAGCAGGCTCCACAGTCTTGACACTCTAGGGATGAAGAAACGAAAAACGGTAGTTCGGGCTTATAACGTAAGATGCTAAAGTGCACAGTGTTGCTCTTGGGAGTACCAAGAAGGAGTTATACTGGCCAAATCTTAAGCTAAAACCTAGATGCAGATCCTCTAAAGCTGCTGCAAGGAGAAGCTTCTGTAAGTGTAGGATCATTAATAAGCAACGGCTCTTTTTGAATGGGTCAGAATGCTAGGTAGACATTCCAAATAAGAACACTATTCTAGAAACTGATTTGGGATACAAACAGAATATAAGATTGGAAGAGACTTCGCTAAAGAGAATCAAGCCTTTGAAGCTCAGGTTAGATGTAATGTGTTGCCAGTTGGTTATCTCAAAAGTAACGCCGAGATTAAACGACTCTTTGTTCTGCAAAACTTGGCCGCTCATATATAACGGATGAACATTGGCAGACTTTTTTCGCGACAGCGAACATGACTGTGTTTTTAAAGCATTAAACTGAACAAGATTTTTGGCGCCCAAATCCAAGATAAGTTTCAGGTCATGTGAAAAAGAGATATGCATTGACCTGAACTTGTTTTCCAGATCAGAATTACATGGTGGCTTAAGAAATTGATTACTAGAGTGGAGGGTACTATCGTTAGCAAAACTATATATGGGATGGATTGTGGAAGAGAGAAGATCGTTAATGTGTAGAAGAAACAGCGTGGGTGTCGGCACTGAGCCCTGGGGCACCCCAGCATTAATTTGGTAGAAACTGGAAGAATGACCATCTACAGTAAGTAATATACGTCGATTAGAAAGAAAACTGGAAAGCCAAGAGCAAAACTTAGGTGGAAGAAAGATTGTTAAGAAGCCCATCATGCTAGACCTGATCGAAAGCTTTAAATATGTCAAGAGCAACGATCTGGAATTTATCAAGAAACTCGAGGGACTTGTTTCAGTTGTGTGAGACAAAAGAAATAAGATCAGCTGTGGATCTTCTGAGACGGAATTCATACTGCCTATCATATAAGATCTTGTGTTTATCCAGATACTTTAAGATTTAGGAATTAATGAATTTTTCCATTACTTTGCAAACAACAGAAAGAACAGATATAGGTCAGGTTAGAAGGGAGAGTTTTGCATCCTTTTTTGGGGTTAGGTTACAGCTCTCCAACTCTCCGGGAAAATGCCCGTGTCGTAGGAGATTCGAAAGAGGCGAGTTAGGATGGGTGCAAGCTCGGGAGCACATTTTTTTAAGACGATTGCTGGTATGCCATTCAGCCCGGACGATTTTTTAGTATCAAGAGAAGAAACAATACGCTTGATCTATTTGAACTTAAACAATATATTTTTTTACGCACCACACTAAGTGAATATAGTTAAATGGGTCCCGTAATGGCTAAAGAGTTGTGAATGGTCAATTGGTTAGGTTTGTCAGTAACAAGGGAGCAGGCTATAAAGTAACAGCATGTTTACTTCCTTTAAATTTTAAACTCATTTTTTCGATTTCTTTAGTTATATAGGATATAAGATTCTTCACCCCCGAGAAAGGGTGTTATTCACCTCTAGGTAAAAAGCAACCATTGGCAATATATAACTTTTGTTCTATAAACTAGTCCCTAATTTATATTCTATAATTTGGATTAAAAAAAATGATACTTGGTCAAAAAATTTGCGAGGTGAAAACCATTACTGACTGTACTACTGTGCGTATATATGCTTTAAGCGTTCGTGAAATGCCCTAAAAATAAAATATACTGACAATGAATCTACCAAAGAGGAGAAACAAATCAAACATTGTCTAGTTGATATTTTTTGTTATTTAAAATACAGAATATAATAACAACAAAACAAAACAAACGTACTTTATAGTGTTATAAAAAAATAAGTATTAAATAAAGGTGGTAACTACCTATTTCATTACAAAGTAGAAGTTACTCATGTTCTTGAAATACAGCGTAATAAAGAAAATTGTGTTAAGAAATACAACTGTTCATATTATTTTAATTATAAAATAATTAATAGTTATGAATTTTAATTAGAAATAAAATAAATGTTAAATAATTACACAGTATGGTGTGAGCACGAAGAACTTTTGTAACAGCAAGTTTTATTTTGCAGTTTTGCAATATTCTAATGTGCAGGTTTACAAGGGTGGAATAATTGTTTATTTTGAATAGGTATACAAGGTGAGGATTTTAAATGGAACGCTGCTTACAGCGGTTTTGGGCATATGATTTCTCTAAAATCTAAAAAATACGTCCGCTTTGATTTTATCATGTAAACACACTTGAGGACCCAAAGAGGCGAAGAAGTAGTCAATTTCTGTGGTGTTGTATAAAATAAATTAAAACACTGCCTTTAACCAAATAAGTTGCTTTATTAACGAATCATATACCTCTAAGGAGAAAGGGTCACGTTTCTGCCATAGAGATGGTCATCATCAGCCTAAATACAATATAACTTATCTGAAAGATGTACAAAAGGCTAACTATTACAAGAAAAGATGACAAATTTAAATTCTATTTTAACATATAAATCAAAGAAAGAAAAACAATTTATAAAATTGACTCTTTTGTAAATTGTCAACTTTTCTCGTAATAGTTATCCTTTTGTACATGTTTCTTATAAGTTATGTTATATTTAGGCTGATGATGACCATCTCTACGGCAAAAACATGTCCCATGATTATTAATAATTCCACATACTTTACCCAGGCATCGTTTTAAAGTCGTAAAATAGGCTTCCTTTTTCTTGCCATATTGTATAACCAAAATTCAAAGGGAAAAAAGTTATATGTCTAAAGAAAAACATTTAAAATTCAAAAATAAAACAGGAGAGTAGCAAATTTTGAAAAATTATATATCGGTTACTACAAATCCTAAAGATTTTTACCAAAAACCGTTTTACCTATACCTAAATTTACTTGGAAAAAAGTTATGATCCAAAATTTAAAAATTAAGAAAAAAATGCTTTTTTTTTGTATATTTTTGCTTCATTTTTTAAATACATGTTTGCCAAAAAAACTTTTTTTGGCCTAAATACGTGACATTTCAAAAGAAAATATTAATTTTGTTGCTCAAGCCGATTTCGAAATATCGAAATTACTGCTATATTGATATAAAGATAGCTGAAATTTTTATAAATCCCTAATTACCTGCCGACTGTATCAAACGATTTCGTTGCTAATTTGTTGCCATAAATTAGCAATATCAAAATATTAGAAAATTTTTATTGTTATTCTTTTTCCAAACATGCTACCTTAAACTTCATTTTTCACCACGTTATTAACGGCTGTAATTTTGTTGCTGTACGCAAAAGCACTCAATTGATCCTAAAGTATTAGTAACAAAAATACATTGCTAATGATCCACATATGTTTTTTTATTTTCTAAATTTTCCTGTAACATGCTGCCTTGAACTTCATGTTTCACCATGTTATCAACGACTGTGATTTTGTTGCTGTGCAGAAAAGCACCTAATTGCTCCCATAGTAGCAGCAACAAAATAGTTTCTAATGATCCACAAATTTGTTTTATTTATTTTTCGTTACATACTACCTTAAACTTCATTTTTCACCAAGTTATCAACGGCTATAAATTTGTTGCTGTGCAGAAAAGCATTTAACTGCTCCTATAGTACAAGCAACAAAGTAGTTTCCAATGATCTACCGATATGATTTATATTTTTCAATATTGTTGTTTTATGCTACCTTAAATTTCATTTTTCACCACGTTATCAACAGCAGTGATATAGCTGCTGTGCAGGCAAGCACTCAATTACTCCTATAGTACCAGCAACAAATTGCCTTAATTTATTTTTAATTATTATACTAAGCGCTCCTGGAGTGGTTGTACTATAGGGGCAGTTAAGTGCTTTTTTGCACAGCAACAAATTTACAGCCGTTGATAACGTGGTGAAAAATGAAATTTAAAGTTGCATGTAACGGGAAAATTTAAAAAAATAAAACAAATCGGTGGATCGTTAGAAACTATTTTGTTGCTGGTGCTATAGAAGCAACTAAGTGCTTGCCTGAACAGCAACAAAATGACAGCCGTTGATAACGTGGTGAAAAATGAAATTCAAGGTAGCATGTAAAGCAAAAATTATAAAAATATCGGTGGATCATTAGAAACCATTTCGTTGCTTGTAACTATAGAAGGAGTTAATTGCTTTTCTGCACAGCAACAAATTTATAGCCATTAAAGATGTGGTGAAAAATGAAGTTTAAAATAGCATGTAACAAAAAAAAAAATAAATAAAAATAAAAACAATCGGTGAATCATTAGAAACTATTTTGTTGCTGGTACTATAGCAGCAATTGAGTGCTTGCCTGCACAGCAACACATTTTTAACGGCTGTTGACGTGCTGACAAATGAAGTGGCATGTAACGGAAAAATTGAAAAAAAAAAATTGGTGGATTATTAGCAAGTATTTTTTTGCTGGTGCTATAGGAGCAATTGAGTGCTTCCACAAATTTCATTATTCAAAATAGACTTGAGCAACAAAATCCTCATTTTAACAACTAATTAGCAACAAATTAGCTACAAATTCCAGTGTTTTTTTTTTTAATTTTCCCAATATACCCTTCTCGCCTGATGAACTAACAACTACTATTTCTGAAGTATCCTCTATTAACGTACGAGTATTCCGGTATAAATAATGTAATAACTGTTTTCGGCAATTCAAAATATTAGAGGTTTTTATTGAATAAAAAAATCAGGACTACCATTTTTCTAGTCAAATATTGTATACTTTAAAAATCTCTTAGGTCTAAAGATTACCTAGTTGAAAATTATTTTTTACAGATATATTTGCAGAAATTATCTAGCGGACTGGGTACAAACATCTTGGGGTTTTGGTTTGTCTTTTTTTGACACTCTGCAGCTATTTACCACGTAAATTTTATGTTTGAAAACCAATAAACAGAAATTTAATTTAAATACCTTACCATCATATATGCCCCCGTATACATCACACACTTTATAGATTCTCATTAAAACCAAAGACAGATTTTGCCGATTATGTAATATAAATAAGGTTGTTAAAATGTAATCTTAAATAGTTTATTTAAATTGGAAGCTATTGTAATTACTTCTTTACTGTTTAGTTTAATGGATCCGCAATCTACATAACTTTGCAATGTATTGCGGAAAAGGCAGATAATACAATATAAAAAGTTATGTTAAATTGAGTCAGCTGCAACTGCGAAGGATGAAAATGAATGTAACTGTTCCATTTTCTGCAGATAACAAGCAGAGACAAAAAAGATATTTTTATAAAAATGATGTTAACAATGCGTACAAGTCTATGCAGGTCATTTATTGTTTAGAAATTTTTCCATAGTGCATTATTGACAAACTTCTGAGAGAGGTTGAAACAGAGCGAATTTTTTCTAGGATTTCCATTTTGGCCATTAAAAGTTTAACACGCATTTTGAGAACTACAAACCTTTTTTGGACAGACAATCTCTAAAATTTAAAATCACCCTACCATCTAGAAATACCGTAAAAATGTTTTCGAAGGTGAGCACTTAATATATATATATATATATATATATATATATATATAAAAATATATAATATATATATATATATAATATATATATATATATATATATATATATATATATATACGTTGGTTTTTCATGCAAAATAAATATTTCCGAAGGCTTGGAGAAGAAAAGTTTTCATATATATTAATAAAACTTAAAATAACCTACTTGGTTGTGTAGGGCAAAGTTCACAGAATTATAAACCAGTCCTTATGCAATTTCTGAATGTTTCTTATTTTACACTCTGCAGTGAAAACCCACACCACACTTTTATTAAATATTAAATATTAAATACACAAATGATGTTCCTTTCTACATGCTTACGTCCATCCACATGCTTATAATAAAGTCATAAATCACACTTTTTTTTATAAATAAATACACTTTAATCCATTATCCCAAACCCACAGGCAGTGGGCCTACAGAAATAGCTATTAGAATTATTCAAATTGTACAAATGATTAATATGTATGTATGTACCTTCTATACAGGCGAACTCAATTTCGAAGTCATATTTTGTCATATAATATACTACAGATCAAACAGTATATTTTTGAAATAAAGCAGCAATCATATAAAACAAATGTGAATTTTTTTAAATTTATTAAATTAATTCTTAGCTAATGAATTCCAGTAAAAATATCTAAAACAATCTAATGTTATTATTTTTGAAAAGATATTCAGTTTATGAAAATACTTATATGCAAGTTCTCATTGATAAATTAAAATATTTAAACATTTTTTATAACTGATTCTACGATGATAACCCATGGAAAATGCATTTAAACCATTGTAGAGATATTTACCTTGTTTAAATGTATAAAATATTTTTATATTGTTAAAAGATAAAATGGTGTTAGTAGTTACTTAAAACACCAATTTTTTTATTTTTTTTATTTATAGACGAGCAAACATCCTATAGCTCTAATAATAAATATATTTTTCTACCATCAAAACTTATCTTGGAAATTGGTTAGTTTCTTTGCATCCCATTTTTCTGTATCTTAGAAAGTAAAAAAAAATCCGGCAACATTTTATCAACTCCATAGTTTTTTAGTTTTCAACACACATTTCTATTACTTGTAACATGACCAGTGCTATGATTATTACCTGAAATTTTTGCGAGTACACGAATTTTTTGAAAGAATAATATTTATAATTTATGATCATGGGGAATTTGGTAAGACAGTATCCAATCTAAATAACAAGCTTCTATTTACATATACCAAAAGGAATACATTTTAAATTAATTTATATGTTATAAAATCTTGTCGCGAGGTTTACCTATTTTATAGAATTGGTTTTATTTCATTTAAAGTTTATTTTCTTCTTTTTAGTACATGTAAATAAAAGCTTGTTTTTAAAAATTTTGTTCATTGTTAATTTATTCTTTTATTTTTTAGTGATCGCGTTTTATTTGGTATTCAAATCATGGAGGTGACTGAAAATATAGTTCACCATCTTCAGGAATCCACCATATTGGATTTAAACTCACGTCATTACATTTTCATTTAAATTAAAGCTTGTAAAAATAATAATGTATTATAAAATAAATAAACAAAAAGTTTGACAGACAGATTTTCACTCTTAATAGGATTATTTAAAGATGTAAAGAAACATTTTTTGCTAATTAATGCTTATTGCTATGCCAAAAGTTATATTATGTGAAATTTTCTGTTGTTATTTAAACAAAATATCTTATTTTCACTCCTAACTCAAAATCCTAAGTCCACTCTATTTGCCGCTATTTTAACATAAGTATTACAAGTAACATTTTATTAAGATCTCCCAGGGTACCCTGGAAGATATTTCCGAAAATAGTTTAGGTTTTTATGTTAACCAAAAAAAAAAAAAAACAAAGACGAGTCTCTGGTTCGCTTAAGTATATGGGTGTAAAATTTATACCTATAATCTCCCTGTTGCTTAAATTATTTCCGGAATGATGAAAAATTTTTAAACAAAAATTAAGAAAGCGGAGGATTCTGTAAAAAAAAATTACACCCAAAAACATACTTTAAAAAGTAATAATAAAAAAATCTGACAAAAGCTGTCAAAAAAATTTTTACTTATTAATTTATTTTTTCGCCTAGCTAGGCAGGAGGGAAACAATTTCCGAAAAATTTCTACGTTAACTGTTAAATTGACTCAATGGCTTAAAGTGACAGGTGTAAAATTTAGTTGAATGGTTTCCAACCTGCATATATTTTTAACCGATCACATTCTGTGAATATTCATATCTATTTAAAAATATTTTTGAAAAATAATTATTTAAATAAAAAAATTATAAGTAGAAAAATTTGCAAGTAAGTCCTTCAATATTCTGGTCACATAAAAAACAATAATAAAAATATGATGCTCGTCAAAACAACACAGGGTGTGATAAGCCATTGTTTTTATAGTACAATAACTCATCGTGGCGTAATAAATACCTTGAAATGTCACCGTAATAAAACGGTCTTTATTATTATAAAATGTTAACAGTGCCTATTATTTTGCTTTGGTCGAGGCTTCGGTTTATGTTTCCTAAAATCATAAAGTAACGCCTATTCATTGTAGTAGCACCGATAGTAAAACATTGTGCTGTTATGAAAATTATGCTTGGGAATTATTAACTGTAGGCAAATGATAATTGACTATTTTGCTTTAATTCAAAATAGTCAACTAACCTGCGAGGTACGGAGCTACAATTTTGTGTATACTTAGGGGTGTAGAGGATTGTAATATTGTGTGAAAAGGGGTATGGGGGGGTCATCAGCTTTGTGATATCATATGTAAAAATCTAAATAATTAAAATGCAAAACTTGAATTAAAACGAAAAACGTTCTACTAACTCTTTCTATATGTTTGTAAGGTTTAAGTTAATTAGTTTTTCATTTTGTTCATTATTTTAAATATTTGATTTGTGGTTAATTCTTTTAAAACATATTTTTGATGAAAATAAAAAAGTTTGGAATTATTGTTTTGATTATTTTTAGATGTAAAATTTCAAAATATGTGACGTCATACTACGCGGTCAATGTGACAATTTGTGACAGGGGCGGGAGGGGTCAAAAAATCATTAAATTTGTGTAACATAATTTATGGATACTATGGACATACTCAATAATTGTTAAATAGGAATATTAATGTTTCGGTTGCAAACATATCCGATCAGGCCTGAATCTTTTTGGATTTCTTTCGAAAAAATCGAATATTTTTATACTTAAATTTTTATTACGGAAAAACTATTACTACTAAAATTTGAAAATAATTCCAGCTTAATGCCGAGGACTTATACTATATCGTGGTAAAAAATCAAGTTGCTGGAAAAAATACTTTCGGAGATATAAATTTTTGAATTTTATATTACAAGTATCAAATTGGATCGTAAAATTTCGCTTTATTCATTAAAAAAAAATCAAATAACTGCACATTTTATGACTATTTATTTGCCTTTCTAAAGCATTTCCATGATTTTTTCCTGAGACACTTACAAACCGTTGAAAAAACATTTAAAAAATACATCAATAGACTGCATACAAGAAAAAGGCTATTTTGATTGCGTCCTTGCTCTTCCAGACTAACCTTTTTTGTTTTGTATTAAAATAGATTAAAATTTTATGTAAAATTTTGCATAGGGTTCTGAAAAGACGCAAATTTTTCGATTCAAGTATAATTTTGAAACCTGTATATTAAAACTGTCATTTAAATAATTTTGAACAAGTATTGTAAATTTTTTTGGGGATGGAAATAATACCATTGCCGCAGCATTTTACGAGAATTTGAATATAGGAGAAACCGTGATGGAGCATATATAAATTTTTGCCGCGATGTTATTTTTTAAATGTCTTTTTCACATATTTTAGGGTTAAAAGAAAATCGTAGGTAAGATTTTAAGCGAATTATATGGTATTATAAATTATACAAAGTCCTTTCAAAATTGTTTATAAGTACAGCAAAAATTTACCATTAAATTTAACACTTGTAATGTAAAATTCAAAAATATATATCTTTGAAAGTATTTATTTCAAATTTTAACCACGATAGGGTACAAACACTCGGCATTAAGCTAAAATTGTTTTAAGGTTTTAGCGTTAAAAGTCCTTCCTTAATAAGAAATAATGTATTAAAATGCCCTATTTGTTCGAAAAAAAATTAAACATTTTCAGGCCTGATAAACAGTTTTTTTATTTAGTATCAAATTATTCATACACAAAATTGTAGCTTTATAGCTTGCAAGATATCAGCCAGCAATTAAAGTAAAAAAATAAGTAATAATTTTTTTTCGTTTCTTGTTAATTAGTGTCCAAGAATACATTAAGCCAGTTCACCAATTTACCAGACATCAAAAAAGCTTTATTAAACAAGTTTACTGAAACTATGCGCTATTATAATGTCGTTCTTTAAAACATATGAAGTCATGATTTTGTAAAATAAAAAATATTTTTTAAATTTCTTATATAAATAAAGTAAAACTAAAAATATCCCATTACTTTACAAGACCATAATTTTATAGTAACGGATATCGGTTTTTAAATTTAGGTGCGTTTTCTAGTTTTTAATGTATACAAAAAACGTCAATAATAAATCCTTCGTTGAGCCGCAAATACAAGAACCTTTCAAAAATGTCAACTAATGTGCATTTTCTTTATTCCCATGTAGAGTTCTTTCCTAACTATTTTGGTGCAGTTTAAGATGAAAATGTAAAATGAATTACAAACATGTTAGCGAACTACTGTAGGATCCTTAAAGGTTAAACCTGTTCTTTTGATTACAAGTAAAAAGAGACAACAATCTGATTCCTTTGACAGTTTTATGCTCTTTTCGAGAAAAAATTAATTTTATTTTGTAAAAAAAGTGATTTAGTTTTGTTTTAGTGTTTAAAATTTAGCTAGTTTGCCAGAGCAAGGAATGTGGAGGCCCTTGGACAGATTTCGTGTGGGGTCCTACATCTTACTTTTTAAAACAGGGTCCATGGGAATGAGTAGTTGTTTTCAGTGTGTTGGTCAGAAAATTGTTATAAACTATTTAATTGTTTAATACAGTGTAGCTAATAAACCATTGAATATAGAAAAATGTTCTTAAATACTATTTTGTTTCTTATTAAAAAAGAAACATAATGGCGTTTTTTAAAATAAAATTCGTCAATTAGAACTGGAGATATTGCAAATTTAATGCAAAACTATTGCAAAATGCCGATTTTTCCTAACTTTTCCGGTATAACTTGGCTTCTATTCCTAGTAGAAAATCCCACAGCCGCTCGTATTACACTTAAGGTCTAAGCTTTAAAATGGGACATGATAGACCCACTAAATATTATTAGAAAAAAGTTACAGCCCCCTCAACGGATTGTTTTTCACAAAAAAGCACCGTAATTTGTTTATAAGCATTTTCAACTAAGAAATATTTAAAATATCACTGAATGAAGTTTGTGAAATCCGAGGTGAAATTATTCTTGTGGTCAAAACGAATATTTTGAGACTATTGTTTTGGCCCCTATTTTGAGGAGCCCCACCTGCCCTTTCCCAAATCCGGGCCCGTAGATTGCCTATGATTTGGTTCTCTCATATTTTATATTCTTCTTTCTTCTTCAGGAAACTTATAGGTGATATAAATTTCAAAATGCAAAATTGTGTTATTTATGATATAAAGTTTTTAAATGGATGTTTTTTTTTCTAATATGTTATAAATACTAAATAAAATTTGAATCTAAGAGAATAATTAGAATTGTACCTACTTCTATTTAAAAGAGCATCACATTTTCAGCATTTTTACCACCGCAGAGAGCACCCCACATAATATAAATAAAACAATTTACCTAGAAATGTTATATAAAAGTCCTACTGGCATTTTACGATCTCAGTTCCCCAGTTTCCCCTTCCGGATCCTCTCGCCTGCAACTGTCAAAACATAAACAAATGTCACACTTCACTTCCGACTTGACGCCGACGCTGTGACGTAAAGAAATAAACTACGAAAAAGACCGTGTTTACATACAATTGTTAAAGTCAAACAAAACACGGTAATTGTTTAAAATCACACAATTGTCTTTCCTTCGCCTACTTAAAAAATTCTAAGTCGGTTTGCAAACAAATGCACGCGAGAGCTTGTGGCTTGCCGCGATGGTAAACAGGTGAATAAGTCAGGTGGAGTGAAAAGAGTCTCCTAAGTCTATACCGGATGTGGCGGGGAAATGAATTCTATGTTACTGATTACGATGACAGGGGGACTATGCAGAATTATATGTAAGGGACAATATGAAGGTTTAATATTGAAAATGTACAGGTCGGCCCCTATAGTCGGCGACAGTGTTTTATTAATTATAGTATTGTTTGTCAACGTTATAGCTATTAATGTCATATACAAATTATGGTTGTATTGCTATTTTTAAATCTTTAGATAACTTAAGCAAAAAAAAACGGAAATTAGGGTACAGAGTTGAATACAGTCTGTTGTACAATAGCTTTGGTTACATACAGTATTTCCGGCAATGGAGTAGACAAGAGGGCAAATGGACCAAAAATTTCATTTTTCGAGGAAAAGTCATTCTTTAAAAAAAGTTTTGCTTGCCGAGAGAATACGATTGTCGATAAAAGAAATTAAGAATTGTATACAGGGTACAGGTGTCCCAAAAGTTAAAAATTCATTTCAATTAAAGAAATTGTTTAAAATTATCATATCTTTCAGGATATTGGTTTTTATTAGGTTTAGATAGTAATCATTTTTTCGGTTTAAATTTGCATTTCACTAAAAAGTTTCGTAGGTATACCTTTAATTTTGTATACCTTTAAATATCACCTTTCAGTGGGTACTTCGCAAATAAATTCTGACCAAACCAGACCTCACTATCAACTTTTGGATATTTTATTAATTTTTACAAATGTTAACAAGAATACAAAATACGATAAATAGAAACTATGCATGGTTACAATTATTTAAGGCCTAATTCACAAAATTAAATCAAAATCAGATAGCTTAAGCTTGTTCGAATTATTTAAATACTTCTCTAAGATATCCATAACTGCGTCGCACTTCTTTTAGGAATTATTACTACTCACTTATCATTTGGTAGTGGATTAGCATAAACTAGGAGTCCCAACAAATACATATCCGCTAACGTGAGGTAGGGGCTTCTTGGAGGCCATAAAACTGGACCATTTTGCCCGATCCATTTTTGTCCAAATTTTAAATCAAGCCAGTCCTTTACTTTTCTAGCAAAATGGGCAGGGCATCCATCTTGCTGGAAGTACCTGTTACCTAGATAATCTAATGGCAAATGTTCCAAATAATCAGAAAAAGAAAACGTATTTAACATATTTAAATAAGATATCCTGTTACAAGTATTCTCAAAAAAATACGGTCCCATTATACCATAGTACGAAACTGACCCAAACATTCACTTTTTTTATAATACTGACGTCGGGTTGCTATTATGAAGAAAGGATTAACATCATTCCAATAGCGAAGATGTTGCGATGCTACAGGTCCATTCGTTGAAAACGTGAACCCATCTGAGAACATTATTAGTTTATGGAATTCCCTATTACCACCTAAAATCTTACTTCCTACCTACAAACAGAAATTGAACCTTATTCCATCATCGCCATCTTCTAATGTTTGGTTAAAATGCGGTTTGTAGAGCGTATCTTATTTTTCTTTAAAATTTCTTAAAAGGTACTTTTTTGGATCACCTGTAGTTGTGTAGCTCGTTTCATCAAGAATAGAATGGGGTCTTCTCTCACAGACTGCAATACGAGTAGAGTCGCCGAATTATCTTCATTTAAAGATTTTTTCACTTTTTTTGTTCAGTACAGATCCAGTTTCTGGAAATTTTTTTACAAGCTTGCAGAACGACAATTTGGTCCCGGGTACATTAAGAAACCTTTCATGAATTTTTTTAATTTTCACGTAATCTATATGAAAAATCTCCGTTACCATAACATTGGATTAAATGTATTCTTTAACATTTGTATATTTTGATACTGAGGTCTGGTTTGGTTGACACTGTCAGAATTTATTTGTGAAGTACCTATTTAAAGTTGATATTTAAAGGTATACAAAATCAAAGGTATACCTACAAAACTTTTCAGTGAAATGCAAATTTAAACCGAAAAAATGATTACTATCTAAACCTAATGAAAATCAATATGCTAAAGATATGATGATTTCAAATAATTTTCTTAAGTAGCATTTTGTTGAAAAGTTTGAAATAAGGGTATTTATTCTTGTAAAAAAATTGAATTTTAACTTTTGGGACACCCTATATATTTTTTATTTCTTCCATAGACAATCGTTATCTCTCGCAAGCAAAACTTTTTATAAAAAATGTTTTTTTCTCGAAAAATGAAATTTTTGGTCCGTTTGGCCTCTTGTTTACCCCATTTCATCACCGGACATACTATATACAAATAAACTTGAACTTCGTATTGGAACACCCCCAACGTAGAGGAGGTCCGGGGGTCCTCCGTCCAGGTTAGCCACCCGTCTGGCTCCACTTGTAAATTGCAAATTACGGTAGGCCTACGTATTATAGCGACCACATTATTTTTTACAAATAACTAATGCCTAACCTAATGCAATAGGCAACATTAAAAGTTTTTAATCAATAACTAATTAAGTACCGTAACAACAGTTACGTTCTTTCATTTTTAACTCGTTTTTTTATTTTTCCTTTTTTCTAGCGGGGGCGATCGAACCATTTGCCCTTCTCTGAATCCTCTCTTGCTGAGGCTTCGCAAAAGCCTTCGTTAGCTGTCATAAAGATACAAACTGCGGGTGGCTAAAATAATAAGAAACGTTTTTATTATTATTATGGTGTGGACATACACTTCTAGGCATAATTAGTGCATAGCAAAAATTTTATAAAAGAAATATTTTTATAGAATCTAATGATAGGTTATTGTTTGAAAAGACAATAAACACAAAAAAAAAAACGCAAAAGTAGTAACAAAAACCTTATCACACGCTGGAATTTATATCTGGCTGAATACTATTCAAAATAAAATAGAAAATTTATTTGAGTTTTTATTTGTAAATTTCGTGATGATAAATATTTTTAAAATATAATTGTTAACCTACATGAACAGGTTAGTCAGTGATATATAGAGATTGATTATTCAAAGTACATTAAGAATGATTGCCCGGTATGTTGAGCATTATATGTTCACGAATTACAATGACGTAGGAGGGTACAACAGCAAATCAAGACCGTTATTTATTGCAACATGTAAAACATTAAACTGTCGGTGTGTATATGAGACTTTCAAAGAACACATAAAGATCCATTTATCAATCGTATGTACGTCGGCGTCTTCAATGGTGTTTACAGTGAGGCGTCCCCTGTGGATACAGGTTAATTGTCACATAGAGCAAGAGCATGGAGTTGAGGCATATGCAATGGGACCAGCACCAATAGCATAACACAATGTTTTCATGAAAGCCGTTTTTGCCTACTAAACGATGACTGTCGATTCGTGTTTGAAAACAGGACCTCAGCATAGACTGAATTTGGGCTTAACATCGACCAAGTCAACGTCATAGTGTTTGATGTGGGGGCATTTTATAGCATACCCCATTGATCATTGTACAGAACTATGAGTCAATTTTATTTGGACAATGTCATTAGAGGTGTAGTTCGTTTATTTAGAGTGCCATTGGTAACAATTTTGTTTATGGACAATAATTGTTTTCCATATAGAACTGTGACTGTCCAAAATGTAAGGAAGAAGGAATTGAGCGAATGGATTGGCCGCCGAATTCTCAGACATAAATCCAATAGAGCATGTTTGGATACATTTCAGAAGTTAAATAACAAATATTCCACTAGAACAACTGACCAACTTCGAAATCATTTTAGAGGAGTGGAAATATCCCCAAGAAGTCATTAACAACCTTATAATAGTATGAATCGCAGGGTAACAATTAAAGAACAAGGAGTAATAAACTACTAGGTGCAAAAAATATATTTTGTCTACTTCTGTATTAATTTGTAATTAGTTTTATTTCTTACAAGCTTAATACATAATTTTTGATAATTTTAATTTTGATGTTATTAAATTAATTTTAATTTGAAGGGAATTGTTTTTATATAATATTGAATATTGACAAATAACCTTGGTTTTTTTAATTTTCTAACATTTTAAGATTACAACTAATGCATATAATTATTGTAACATTAAGTTAGTATTTTAAGAATGACAATTTAAATTAATATTTATAAAATTATATTATATATATATATATATATATATATATATATATATATATATATATATATATATATATATATATATATATATATATATATATATATTTTATATATATATATATATATATATATTAAAAAACCATTGTAGTTAACACATCTTTAAATCCCATCTCCGGTAATGGACGCATATTAAAAGCTTTTTAACATTTTCATAACTTTTGTAATTAATGACGAAAAATCCATTAAAACAGCTGTCGAAACAATTGTATCTGTGAAAGCAATCATTCTGTTTATGTCAGATAATAAGTAAAGTGCTACTGTTAACGAAGTCGACAAGACCTTGACTCCTTTAAGCAAGTACCTTTTACCTAGTTTTGTCACCAATAAATATTTCTAATTGATGATTAGAGTCTTAATAAAAAATCTATTAACATTAACTCTTAATAAACAATAATAATTTGCCATCTGACTTTATTAATAACATTTCGTAACTAAAATTTGACTAGCGATCATTTCTTTCCTTCTGTTTTGAATTTTAATTGAAGAAAACGGTATTAATCTTCGCATGAAATCAAATAATTGTTCTTTTGCACACGAACAATAATTAAGCACATTGTTTACATTTTAAAATACTTCTAAATTTAGTCATTAAAATGCGTGTTATTGTGATTTTTTTCCGCTTTAGGAAGTACTTTTCCGGTTGCCTTTGCAGGGGTATGTCACCGATAAATATATGTCTATGGCATACATAATAAAAAATATAAGTTTAAGGTAATGGCTTTTCAATTACGATTATTTGTGGATAATTCTAGCTCTCTGTAATTAGAATTAAATAAAAGAAAATATCTGAAAAAAGGTATACATACAGGGTGTCCGGAAATTCCATTCGTATATTTTAAGGGGTGATTATACAAAAAAATATATAAAAAAAGTTCATATGAACATATGTCTGGAAATGCCTCCTAAGGGCGTTATGGCCCTTTGAAGATGGTCTTTAAAAACTGGTTTTTATTTTTTATCTCGGGAACCCTGTTAGATAGAGCTATGATATTTGGTATACGAGTTACTCTCGATAAAAGCAATAATCGCCACCAACTGCGTAATTGAAATTTTAAGCAGTGGTGCGTGAACAGGGGCGTATCCAATTTAATTTGGCCTTATTTTTTGTTGTTAGACTTTTTGACTTTCTAATTTCGAATTAAGATAGAGAATAAGAGCCTGATATTGTTTACATAAAAAAGGTATTCTTGGAAAATTTTGACAGAATAACAGTTCTCGAGTTAGAATGATCCGAAGAAAAAACTACATTATTACTATCTAAAGTGTGTTTTATTAAGAAAGCATTAAGGTAGGGTTTTAACTTCCGTGAGAACAGTCAAACTTAAACCAAATGTTCAAAATGGCTTCCAGCTATATCAATACAACTGTTTAAACGATTTCTCATTGATGCTCTCACTGCTTGCAAAAATACCTTGTTTGTTTCGTATGTATTGAAACTTTTCTATCACTCGTTGCTCCAATTGTTCTACACTAGTAATAGGTCTTGAATTAAAGCTTTCAGAAAACCCCATAGAAAATAATCTAATGGATTTAGATCTGGGGAACGAGGAGGCCAAGGCGTAGGACCTCCTCGTCCTATCCATCTGTCAGGATAAGTTTGATTTAAATATTCACGAACTAAGATACTCAAGTGGGGCGGGGCTCCGTCGTGCATGAACCACATTTCTAATCTATCTCCGAGAGGCACATCGTAAAGTAACTCTGGTAAACATTTTGCAAAAATGCTAAATACGTTTGACCATTGAGTCGTTGGGGCATAACATAAGGTCCTATTAATCGGTCGCCTATAATTCCGGCCCACCCATTAATTGAAACTTTATCTTGGAACCGTGCTTCGACTAGCGCATGCGGATTTTCATCCGCCCATACATGGGTATTATGAAAATTTACAATGTAACGTGTAACCCTGCTTCATCTGTAAATAAAACTCTACGAAGGAACTGTAAGTCTTGGGGCTTAAGTGCTTGCACTCTTTGTAAGTGATAAGGATGGAGAAGTTGTTCGTGCAATATTTCACATACGACACTTTTTGGAATATTTTCCTGTAATGCGATTCGCCTTGTACTAGACCCTGGATTAGCGGCAATTTGTTCTAAAACTCGTTCCTCCGCCTCTGGGGTCCGAGTGGTACGATTTCTTCCACAGTTACTTGGATCGGCAACAAAGGATCCATTTTTCCTAAGTCGTTGGTGCAAACGAATAAATGTTTTTTCACAAGGAATTCGATCGGGAAAAGCTTCTTCATAGAATCGGCAAGCTTCACGGGCACTACCATTTGCCTTGCCGTACATGAAATGCATATCAGCCATTTCTAAGAATGAATACTCCGCCATTAAAAAAATATCTTTGGAAACACGATTTGACAATTAAACAGTTTTGACAATTTAATAAGCAAACACTGGCAAAATTGACTTTGATTGTTTCCATGGCAGTCAACGCCTACTTTAATGCTTTCTTAATAAAACACACTTTAGATAGTAATAATGTAGTATTTTCTTCGGATCACTCTAGCTCGAGAACTGTTAGTCTGGCAAAATTTTCCAAGAATACCCTTTTTATGTAAACAATATCAGGCTCTTATTCTCTATCTTAATTCGAAATTAGAAAGTCAAAAAAGTCTAACAACAAAAAAATAGGGGCAAATTAAATTGGATACGCCCCTGTCCACGCACCACTGCTTAAAATTTCAATTACGCAGTTGGTGGCGATTATTGCTTTTTTCGAGAGTAACTCGTATACCAAATATCATAGCTCTATCTAACAGGGTTCTCGAGATAAAAAATTAAAACCAGTTTTTGAAGACCATCTTCAAAGGGCCATAACGCCCTTAGGAGTCATTTCCAGACATATGTTCATATGAACTTTTTTTCATATATTTTTGTGTAGACGCCTTAAAATATACAAACGGAATTTCCGGACACCCTGTATAATATATTAAAAAGCCAAAATTTTTCTGTTATTTATTACTCAACATTTACTATGCTCATAACCTGTTTTTCTGAAAAATATCCCGACAGATGCACAAACGCTAAACTTTTATAAGAATTTTATTTTTTCTTTAAAGGTACGAAACCACCGAAAAGGCAAAGCAATTATTTTAATAATCTTTTTCCACTCTTAAAAACGTGGTTAAAATTACAAATTTTTTTGTGAAAAACTACTTTTACACATTAGATTACGTACCTAAAATGTTATATTATCTTTATAGGAAATTATCATAAATATGCATTTTTACTCTATAACAAACTAAAAATCTGGTTTAATAACGAATAAGCTCATGTACTATTTTGACTAGACGAATGGAGAAGAGCATCCAACCATTTTGTTCCGTTTAAATCTAGTTTGTAATATTTAGAGATAGAGGAAAAAATAGGCTAAAATATTTTGTGTAGTATACATACATTCGTGGAGTGATAATATATTACAGTGTTCTATTTTACAACAATCTCTATTAAACTAGTTCTTATATTCTGAAACTAAAATGTTTAAACAATATTTGTTTAATAAATAGTATACGTGAACTTAAAAACAACCTATAAAGATAAAAAAGTAAATTTTATGACATTTTCTTGTGTTAAGATATTACCTACTTTACTTAGGGTTATTTTTTTCTAGTGATACTTGTAGATATCTTTACATATTTACATAAATACTATTTTATATTTTATATTAAAACATTTAATATGCACATAACCTAGTTATCGAGGAATTTTTTTTTGGACAGATGCACAAACGGAAAACTAAAGTATAAGCTTTTCTTTTTAATTTTAAATCTTAGTACCAATTTGGCAGCTTAAAAAAGTTTGGACTTATTTTTCAGTGAAACTTACTTACATTAAAAAAACATTAAAAAAGGCGTTTAAAAACATATAAAATATTAGATAGAATTTCAAGAATCATTTGACGTAACTTATCCACTATGGATTACTAGAAAGCTAATATCTCCCAATTATAAAACTTTTAATATAATGTTATAAAATAATAAAAAATAAGAAAATTGTCTAAAAACATTCAACAACGATGCTTTTAACCAATTTTGATGTACGGGGGTTTGTTGGGGCGCAATAAGGAAAAAGATCGCAGAGGACATTAGAAAGTACAGCGAATGACTAGTAGAGGATGCTATAGAAAACCGAAAAAAGTCTGAAGTAAACTAAAAGAGCTCTGATTATTTGTAAGAAACAGATAGTCGCACTAGCACAAAATGATCACCGATCGGAGTAAGATAATCTAATTTATGACCAGATTCTACAGCGACCTATACAAAGCCCCGGAAGAAGTTCCTACCAGAAGTTATAACGGAGGAAGTGGAAGCAGTGCTTAAAAGCATAAAAAATGAGAAAGTACAGTGGAATTGCTGAAATACGCAGGCAGGAAAACATGGAGAATCTTGGCTAAAATATACACCAAATGCCTAAGAGACAAACGTATCCCAGACGATTGGAACACCGCAAATATCATTCTGATCCACAAGAAGGGCAACAAGGAAGATATCAAAAACTATAGATCAATAATCCTTCTTCCAATTATATACAAAATATTCACAAAAATTGTGAACAACAGGCTGCAAAGTACACTAGATGCTGCCCAACCAAGAGAACAAGCTGGTTTTAGAAGTGGCTTCAGTACAATAGATCATATTCAAACACTAAGAGAATTAATGAGTCGAACTAAAGAATATAAAATACCCATGGCACTAGCTTTCATTGACTTCGAAAAAGCTTTCGACTCCATATACCCGTAAGCTATAATCGAAGCCCTAACAAGACAGGGAATAGACACATCATACATTGAAACCTTGAGCAATATATACAGAGCAGCCAAGGCTAAAGTGAAAATATATGAAGACACTCCGGACTTTCCCACTACTAGAGGCGTTCGACAAGGGGACGCAATTTCCCCAAAACTCTTCACAGCAACTCTAGAACAAACATTCCGAAAATTAGACTGGAACAACAAACGTCTTTCTGTAGATGGAGAATATCTCAACCACTTAAGATTTGCTGATGACAAAGTCCTGACAAACCCTGCTGAACTACAAGATCTAATAAACGATCTGAACACAGCCAGCACGGAAATCGGATTAAGGACAAACCTAGCAAAAACGAAGATCATGTATAATGAGCTGGTCGACAACAAAGAAATAATAACAATAGATAATACAGCCTTAGAAACTGTAGATGAATATTTATACCTGGGACAGCTAATATACAAATCTGGTTCACTACTCCCAGAAATCAATAGAAGGATCAAACTAGCCTGGAGAGCATTCGGACAAAACTCTATCAAATTCAAGTATAGAATGCCATTACATCTAAAGAAAAGAACATTTGATCAATGTGTACTACCAGTTATGACATACAGCTGTGAGACTTGGACACTCAAACTGATGTAACAAACAAAGTTGCACAAAGATCCATGGAACGAAGTATGCTAGGAATAACAAGACGAAACCGCAAAAGAATAGCATGGATTAGACAGAAAACCCAGGTGACAGATGTCATACAAAGAATCAAATGCCTGAAATGGCAATGGGCAGGACACATAGCAAGAAGAACGGGCAATAGATGGACCACAAGAATAACCATGTGGTATCCAAGAGGTATTAAGAATGCATTTACGCTACACCTTAGAGGTCGGGCGAAAGGACATGGAGACGGTGGGCGGAGACTAACAAACTCCCAGTACCACAATTTTCGTATAGCCGCATTAAAAATATTAAATTTTATTTAGGTTCTTCCAAATTCGGTGTTATCGATGTGCCTTGCTGTAGCGGATTTTTGAAATATGAGTCAAATTAAGAGAAAATAGTATCTAAACATAACCGATTTTAGGGTGACTTTCACTCAAGGAAATATTAAAAACTAAATCCAAATTCAAAAGACTATTACAGCAAAAGCCTAGATTTAAGTGTTGGCTTTCAAATAGTTTTTAAAAATTATCGATAACTTATACCGTTTTTGAGAAAAACATTATGCCCCGAACCCCAAATTGGATCCAATTTTCGCGGCTCGAATGGACTCTTAAGAGACCGAGAGAACGTCCAAACTTAAGATGACATAAGGAAACATTTAGGTACAACATGGTCCAGAACACCCAAGGATAGAGATATATGGGAACAAATGAAAAACGTCTATGTCAGGGCAACAAGTGTTTAAAAGGTTTTTTAAAAATATTGTGTGCCACTTTAGTGTAAAAATCCAGAATTGTGTGCAAAAAGAAGGAGGAATAGTCTAAATAAGGTTAGTTTAATTTTTCACTTTAACGATGGATATCTCAAAAACGAAACTTTTTCGACTAAACATGTTTTTAGTTTCGTGATCAGCCCCAAAAAACCCTCGTATACCAAAATTGGTCAAAATCGGCGTTGGAGGCGTTTTGAGGAAGTAGGAAAGAGGAGCTGCATTAGAAAAAGATCTGGTTATTTTATGTATACCTCCTGACTTAATAAATATTACCTTAGGAAATCATACATGCAATAATTCTAATATAATATAGCACTTCCTACATTATGATTTGAATGCCAATTATAAAGATCTATATTAATAAAACAATATCACATTAAATAAAAATGTTGTATCGTACACGAACTTTAATTTGATACATTGTTTACATTTTAAAACACTAGTAAATTTAGCCATCAATATGCGTGCTATTGCCATATATTCCTCTTTAGGAAGTACACCTTTCCGGTTGGATATACGCAGCAATAGTATCAAGTGGTACTGCTAATATACGGCAACGTCCTTTGTCAACCTCGATTATCCGGTTTGTTAATTTAACATAACAAAATGGCATTAATAGCAACCCACATGACCTCGAATGACAAATTCGTAAAATGCTAGTTTTAAACGTCAGCGTCAGTTCGAAATGTTTACATATAAATTTTACACGGGATTCTTCCTAAAATGTTGTATGCTTCGAAAAACGCATTACAGTTTAAAAAATGTGTTTATCTAAATTTTACAATTAAAAATTTTTGGTTTATGAACGAAATATACCAATCCGCATCTTTAACAATTGGCAGTTCAATTCGGAGACATTGTAGGTTTTAAGTTAAAGTTTAAACAAAAATTTATTCATTTAAACAATAAATGTAATAATTATTCCAACTATACTGTGACCTTAAAAATATAATCAAAATATAGGTTTCTTTTTATCTTTTACCTTTAACATAACTAAAAAAGGTCTGATGTATATCCATTCAGAAAAGTTTTTAGTATAGGCGTTTTTTTATTCATAGATGCCTTTAAATAAAAACAAAAACCCTGAATGGGCATATTTCAAATAAAAAAGGGTTTTTATAAAAATAAATAGTTATGAAGTCATTGTATAATTTATCATAATTTTTTTTTTCAAATTAATAATTTCTCAATAATTTACTTATGGAGTAACTTAAACTTACGTTTTTCGATTTCCTTTTTTTAATAAGGTTTCACAACAAATAACTTTTCAGTTTTCGATCTGTCTATAATCCGCATATAACTATAGGCATTTAAAACCAAAAAAATATATAAGATGATAAGATGAAAATTATTTTTAAATATACAAAGTAGTTAAAAAAGCGTAGCGAATATATCATTTTTTTTTTTAATTTTTAAATACTATATGAAATTCAAAATTTTTTTATTAATATTATTTTATACCTAAACTAAGTAGTTTTTCTAATACCTTAATTTTTATAAAAAAATATTAGTTCTTACTTCTATAAAAATTTGACAGTACCGCCACTAATTCTGATGGTGGAATACTTATATTTGATATAAACGTTCTATGAGTATGACCAAAAAAAATATATGTGAAGAAATTTAAGTTAGTTGCTACGAGATATTAAAGATAAATTTATACATTTTGACTAATTTAATTTAAGAAAAATTACCCTTTTAAATGGCACGCCCTGCATATTACGTAGGTCACTCGGTAAGTCTTGTCGTTCCCCTATAAAATATTACTGTTCCTCGAAGTATTTACCGTCACTTATTACACACTTATGCATACGCTCAAACCACTTATCAAACCACTGCTTTCATTTTTCTTCTGAGATGGAAGCACAACATTTGTCACAGACGCTAAAATCTCGTCATCATATGGGAAGACTGCAAAATCACAAGGCGCTAGATCGGGACTGTAAGAAAGCTGATTTAGCAGTGTGATACCCGAAGATTTCAAAAAAAATCTATGGTTTGCTGGGCGCGATGAGCAAGTTCATTATCATGATGCAACAGCCACGTGCGTAGTTGACATTTTAGTGGAAATTCTTGAAGCTCGTTAAAAAGAGGAAGCAAACAGAATTTCATATACCAATTTGCAGTAACAGTACATTGGGTATTTAAAAGGGATTCTAGCGACGGCTAAAAAAAACATAATCATTTTTTTCTTGACAAAACGTAACTGCTTATACATACATTATACAATGGGATAGACTACGTCTTCAAACACCGACACGCGACTTTGTGATTTTGCAGGTACACTATAATAATAAAGCCAAGTTTTATCTCCTGTGGCAATTGAAAACACCTCAGAAAATCGTTCGGATTTGAACTTACTGAGCATCTTTTTGCACGAATCCACACGGCACTCCCTTTCTTTATCAGTTAATTTGTGTGGTACAAAGTGTACAAAGTTTGTGTACTCGCAGATGTTCATTTAAAATTTTATTAACTGCCCATGCAAAAGTGCCAAAAATTTTCTGAATCTGTTTATATGTGATTTGTCGGTATTCACTAATTAATTTTTTAACAGTGGCTATTGTTTCCGGTGTAGTTACTTCGCTGGGCCGGCCCGGACGCGGATCGTCTTCCAATTCGAAAAGGCCTCTTTCAAATTGCTTATACCACCATTCGACAATTCTGCTATTGGTTTTTTATTAGTTACAAAAAAGAGTGTTGTGCTGCTTCACCCCACACGCGCTATACGCGTCTCAATTTGCGCCTTACTTAACACATTTTAACTTTAAAATGTGTTTTTGAGTTAACTATCGTTAGGTTGTTATCAATTTAAAAGGTAAAAGAAGAATTCTTACTAAACATGTTTTTAATTTTTTATGGCAGCCCGTAAAAGCTTGTATAAATTCTAAGTACAGTCGCTAAATTCCGTGTTAGCTCTTGCCTTTTATTTTTTGGATTATACCTGCCGACAGCAATAAACTGCGGATCGGTAGGTATTAAAGGACAGAACATTAGGGATGGACTTAAAAAATATAAAGATTTAAATTATTTTTATTTAGGTAAATCTAATTCTGTTTCACTATCAGAGTCATCATTGAGATTAATTACAATAGGATTTATGTTGTTTTGGATAGAAATGTAAGAATCTTCAGTTTTTATAATGTGCTGTAGTGCATTTTCCAGCTCTCAACTGGTATGTTAGTAATTACATTTTTTATCAAATTAATAACACTGAGACTTAAAGTAGGTGTACCATTTTCTGCTCTGATCTTTGATTTTACTTGGTTCCCAAATTCTCTATGGGGTTAAACATGCAGTGATACGGAGAATCCTAAGAAATATCCCACCCGTTCATCAAATTTCCATAAGGGGAGTCAACGATAGAGTAAAGTTCATTATTTCATTTGTTTCAAAAGTTATGAGAAAATAGTAAAAAAAAAAGATGTAAAGATTCTTAGGATGCACAGTTTAAAATTATTTTAAAGTATACAGGG
>JAHBCN010009077.1:0-36409 GCA_019359885.1 Listronotus oregonensis | reverse complement strand
GGGGGATTCGGGCGAGTGGGTTGAGAAAGAGGCCATCCTGTTGACGGTCCTCTGAGACCCACTATCGTCTCATTGGCCTTCGCCAGCTCTGCACGAAGTGCAGCTAGCTCAACCACGAGTGCCTTGTTTTGCTCTTGGAGAAAAACAACATGTTTTCAGGGGTATCCATTTTAAAAAACAGGGGGGACAGGGTCGCTTAAATAAACACTTACCCTTCTTTACTGCTAGGCTCAGGCCGCCGACTCAAACGATCATAGCCCTTGTGTAGGGGCACCACGGTTAGGATCCCCAGAGTGGGTCACCTTGCCGTGCCTTGTTTCAACCTTAAGAGACTATGAATGGGCTTAACTGCACTGCTAACTGAAATAAATGCCTGTAAACCAGGTTGATTAGTAAATTATAATCGAATTCATAAAAGCCGGGTGTTCTGAAAAGAACAACCACGTCTATACTCAATCCACTACTGTACACCGCGTCGCTCGGATGGGGGGTCACTTGGCGCACATCTGTTTAACTTCAGGCTACGGAGGTCTCAATACTTCCGGCCCTTACGGGATTTATGACACTTGACCACTCGAGTACTGACCGGCACGTCTTTACTCAACGAAAGTCAAAGAACGAATGGTCGAGCAGTAAATTCAGCTTTACCATTATATCCCAAGTAAAGGCTACAGAAAGTTTTGGGTTTTTAGATGCTAAAGCCATTTTTTTCCAGTAACATCAACAACTTCCAAGTATCGACACATGAATATACTTTTTTTTGCGGCACCGTTTAGATAACACAGTGTTATTACCCAGTATTTTTTTAATAAATAATTAATAATTAGGTCTCATTAAAGATTACTTTTATTTATAAAATGCATTTAATAAATTTACCCAGTAAAACGTGTCTAAAATATGTATAATACCTAAAAGAGATAGATATAAGTACTCTTAATTGTAATTTTGATAGACATTAAGAACAAAACGCAATATCTATGAGTTACATAGTTTTTATTTTTATATCAAACACATTAATGGGAATTTAACAATAATAAATTATTTTAAATTTAAAATTTTATTACTAATAATAAATAACATAAGTATAAAACTTATTTGAGAAAAATGAAAAAACGCAAATAGGTACCCCATAAAAGTCATTCAATCCTATTTTTTCTTTTTTAACCATAGAACACATATACCTACTATAAACTAAAAAAAATCATTATATAAAAAATGTCTTTTATATTGAGAAACTTTTGTCTCTGTGTCTATATGCTGCTTCCTTTGCCTTTTGTTAAATATTTACTTTTCTGAAACTGAAATGTTTGGTTTATATACATATTTTATTTCTAAAATTGTTTTGCTAACTTAGTTACAAAATAAATAAATTTGCTAGAAGCAAAAATGTTCTTTAAATATTTACCAATTTTTTATTCTCCACAACTTGAAAGTTTTAGCTTGACCAAAAGCTTGGAAATCTACTGAACAAAATAAAACCACTTTTATAATAAAAATCCTTTTTACTTTAAAGCAAAAAGAAGATGTATGTTTAACTATTTAGAGTTTAACATTGCAGTAACCTAATAATATTAAAAAAATTAGTAATAGTAGTTTATTTAATTAGTTTTTAAAAAGAAAATGTAATCAAAACAAATTTAAGACTCTAAAAATTGCAATAATAATATATATTTTTTTAATTTAGTTAATTAGTAACAAATATAGGTAGTTTTACTTACGCAAAAGAAATATTTTTTTAAAACTACCAAAACTAAAATTTTAATGTAGCTATTTAGGTCATATTCCCAAAATACAATCCAAACACTTTGACAAGTGTTATTTATCTTACAGAAATTGCCCATGAAAGTTAAAAAAAAACTAAATACTAAAATGTAGCTTTGCTAAAAAACCATTATTAACAATGTAACTGACCACAGAAATGTACAAATTGAGCCCTTTCAAGCCCGGTACATCAAAAGGCAGAACAAAACCTAACCGCAGACTGAAAGCGCAATTTTGATATTTAAATTCTTTGTTGTGGCTAAGCAAAGGGATTTAAAAAAATCATAAAAAGTAGTTATCTTATGGTCGTAAAATAAAATTATGATATTATCCCAAAAAATATTAACAAATATTTTTGGTATATTGTACAAACCACATGACTGTAAGAGCAAGTACATTTTATTATTTATTTATTTGTTTTATTGTTAAAAAAAATTATCGTACTTTAACATATAATTATTATGGCTCATCCGGAAAATAACTCATTACAGTAGATACTGGATCCAGAAAAAAATTACTTTTTGGACTAAGTCAGCAAAATAGTTTATAACAGTAATGTATCGCGGAAAATTTAACTTCCCATCGTTTTAACCACGCTGACACCTACACGTAAGTATCCTAAAAAAGAAACAGAGTCTTCGTTTTTAATACCACAGTATTAATATATATATTTTACTAATTTTTCCTTATTAAAAAGACCTTGTTGGGTTTTTGTCAAAAAATAAATAAATAATATATATATATATATATATATATATATATATATATATATATATATATATATATATATATATATATATATATATATATATATATATATATATATATATATATATATATATTCTTCAAGATAGGACTGCTTGTGTCCTGGTTTCGGGACACAGAACTGTTTTTAAAATAAATTGCTTAAATTTTTTCTTTTAGAAAATTAAATAATATTTTAAATTAAGATAATTTTAATTTTAATATAAATATTTAGAAAATTCTAAAAGCTTCTGCTTAAAATTTATGACGTTATTTTGTAAATGACATATGCCAATATACATATGGGGGGGAGCGAGATTTTTTAAATTTTTTTAATCAGTTACGCCTGACCTACAGAAATTTGTATAAGGTTAGAACAAAATATTTTAATAAATAACACAAAGGAATCATTTGTAAATTGCTTCCACCGCCCACACCACTTTTATTATTTGTTCCATATTATATGACGCACATGTAGCAGTGGAAAAATAGGTCCGATCGATTTGGTTATTAAATAATAATATTTACATTTAATGTAATAATAATTTTTAAATGTCAGGAATTGTGGTTTTTTAAAATTTGTGACAACTTAGCCTTCGCTGCAATAAATCAAGTAAGCCTGTAAGAGAATAGGTCTTGATTGTCAAAACGCGCCAAATCTTGACTTTTTAATATCTACTGATATTATAATACCTTTAGATTCTTTATATATTTTGAAACAATAAATGTATAATTACGTTTTGTTCATTATTTTAATTTACTAATTAGTGGAGTAAAAGTGACTAAAATAAGAGCAAAAAAAGATATTAGTGGCAAATAAATTATTTCAAGAAAACTTATAAAAACGCTTGATAAGCAAAGTTAACTTCAGATATTAAAATTTAAAAAAAACATTAAAAATAAAAAGCACTTTCCCTTTTGACCTAAAATTAACGTTTACTTGTAAACAAATTGTACTTTTTAAAACAAAAACGGGGGCGGTGGAGGTGGTCCCCCAAAAAAAGTTTATTAACAAAAAAATCTGCTATTGCTAACGTAAAACTTTTTCAATAACAGGCATCTTTGTTTAAAAAAAAAATTAAAAAATGGTGACGGTGAAAGGGATGCCATTAAAAACAAAACAAAAAGGTAAAAAGTATTTATTTTATATACTACAACTTTCCCAAGGTCAGGAATTTTTATTTTTTCTGGATTAACACTCAAGAGTCTTCTAGAGTTTATTAAGGCACATCTCCTCCTGCGAGCCTAGCAAGCTTTAAATTTTGGGCTGTTGTTCTACCAGTTCTTGTTTATTCTGGATAGAAGACTGTATCGAATACCTAAGAAAACAAAAAACAAATGTCTTATTAAAGGGAAAATATAATTGCCTTTTTGTGATATACATTCTACGGCCGTTTAAAGCCGGACTGAGATAATATTCAGTTAAAATCGACATCTACTTTTTGCGGAATGGTCAAGAAAAGTGCGCTCTATTCAGTTTTTTACTTCGACTATTATAGTCAGTAATCTGTCCATTTCCGATTGCGAAAAACATCTTATTAGTAACCATGGTTACCGACTTTTTTAACAATGTTGTTGATGCAACCATGGTTACTGACTTTTTAAACGAATGCGATACATTTTTTGTTCCGGTGTTTTTTTCATATTAGTCCAGGGACAAAGCTGTAAACAAATCTGTACAGTTTTCCCTCGTGGCGCAATTTTTAGATTTTCGGAGATGCTTTCAAGCAAAAAAAAGTTTATCAACGTTAACAGGTGGGAAAGAGCTAAAAATGGCACCTCGAGGCCTGAAAAATGGGTTTCCCGCCAATATCTGCTAAAACATGCGAATTGGGGAATTTTTGTTTGGACAAAAAATGAAGATCGCTTTTTTATTTAAAAAAATTGTACCTATAATATTTTTCGAAAAATCCATAGTTTTCAAGATAACGGGACCCAAATGTCTCCTCATTTTTGCTGCCGCTCTACCGCTAGAATGCCGCTATCTTCATGGATTCATTTATAAGCGGGACGAATTGTTCCATTACTCGGGCAATAATGTACATTTTTTTAATCATTCAAAGTTCATCGGAATGGGAAAACCCGTACCTATCACTGCATAGGAGTTTGAGTTTATTCTGATTTTTCTAGAATATTAAAAAAAGCGGTCAAAGTTTTTTCTCAAAATATTTTTATTGATATTTTTTGAAAAAATAGTTTGTTATTAAAATTTCTTTTTTATAATGAGACCCTAGCAAGTGTTCAATGATTTCAAAAAAATTCCTTCACCATCTTTCTTAAGTTTTGATAAAAAATTGATTTGGTCATTTGCATTTTTTAGTAAGAAATTACTACTACTACTACCACATCTATTATTTTTCTAGATTTCGAGGTGATCTTCATTTTTTGTTTAAATAAAAATTCTCTTTTTTGCATATTTTGGCAGATATTCGCTGGAAACTCATTTTTGGGACTTTGAGGGGCCATTTTCAGCGGCTTCCCACGTCGGAATCGTGATAAACTTTTTCTCGCTCGGAAGCATCCGCGGAGACCTAAGAATTGCGCTACAAATAAAATCTATACAGATTTATTTACAGCTTTGGGTACTTTCAGGTCTTCAGTTACGGAGCTTAATAGAATATCATAAGAGATAAAATTTTGCCGGCAAAATTTTCGACTGGTATGAAAGTTTATTGCTTGGCAATTTCGCAAACGACATTTTTGACAAAATCACGAGCCATTAGAAAAGTAATTCTGTCAAAAATGTCATGAGCAAAATTGCCTGAAAGCAACAAACTTTAATAAAACCAGAAGAAAATTTTGCCCAAAAAATTTTCTCTTAAACGATATTTGACATGACTATTTCACGAGAGAAGCAAAGTCACCAAAAACTTTGTCGCTGTAGTTTTTTTTTTTTTTGGTTTTGTCAAGGTTGTTCCAGGAAAAAAAAATTCCAGTGGAAAGAAGGCCGTTTCTATGGTATTTTGCCGATATAAAACGCGCAAGTAAAATAGTCAATTGAAAATGAAAAGAATATACAGGATGTTACGGAATGTTGTAAGAAACATTTTAGGACAGATTGTTTATATAAAAAGGTAAAGAAAAGTTCTAATAAACATGGGTCTGGAAAAGCGTTTTCCTGGTACTTGGTGTTTAAACTTTTTGGTCTTTAAAAGTTAACTTAAAACCCGTTTTGATATGAAGATGAGTTTTGGTATTAGCAAATGCATTTCTTAAGATCAAATTTGTATGAACAAAATTGCGTTCTAACCAAAGTTAACTAGATATCTATTTTTTATTTTTAATTCGGAAAATCACCTGTTGTACTGATTACCAAAATAATTTTTTAATATTTATTTAAATATAAATATATTTTTTTAATATTTTCAGTTGTAAAATCGGCCCTTAAATTGTCACAACATTCTGTTACACCCCGTATAAAAGCGTTGATTAGTATGATAAAATAATTTTATAATTATAAGAATTTTAATTACTTACACAAATTTTTATAATTACAGTCTTATATTTAAAAAAAACGGTTTATTTAATTTAACTGTTTAAAAGTAAAGTGGATCATATAAATTATTTCAAATATCAAGGGGTTATCCAATAAATGCAATCGGTACTTTTACAAACCCCACTGAAACTTTGTCTCGACTTTTGCCAATTAGAGAGTTTGTTCAAGAAAATTCACTTTTGTAATATTGGCCAAAGATATATACCAAAATGTATTTTGCATAGAGTTGCCGCGAGACGAGACGAGACGAGATAAAGCCTTGTCTCGTCTCGTCTCGAAATTTCGAGATAATATATTTCGAGACGAGACGAGACAAGGGTCGAGACGAGACGAGACAAACGTTTGTCTCGTCTCGTCTCGTTTTGTCTCGTTTGTCTCGAGTTGTTTTGGTTTATTTCAATTAAATTAATTTCAATATACAGTGCATTAGTAATGTATAGGATAATTTCAATAAAAATTAGATCGGAAGTTTTATAAAAATGCTTGGACCCGTCGATTTTTATTTTTAGGTACATGTTACACATTTTTTAAACTAATTTTTATGTCTGCACAGGGTACAAGATGGTGGTTATCATCACATTATTAATTCCAATGTTTAATTCTAAAAATGTTCATTCTCATTTTTTTTTTTACCAATTTTTAACTTTTTCCATAATAAATAAGTATACCCAAACTATCCTAAATGGCAATATTCTTATACATACGTAACTTTCTGGGTATAGAATGTAAAGTAGGTATAGGAATTTCTAGAATTAAATAAATATAATCCAAAACTGTAAAAATATGAGTAGGTATTGGTATTCTATTTTAAATTTAAAAAAATATTTTTGTAGCACCCTAACACTTTATGAACGTGCCCTGTCTAATTCAAAATATCGTTAAAATTTAACATACTATTTAACCATATACCTAATACTTACATAAGCACATTATCTACACATCTTATATTCAAGGCATTAAATTAGTGATGGAACCTTCCGAATGATCTTCCGAACGATATTCGAATATAGAAATGTTTCGAATGATTCGAATATTTCTTTCGGATATTCGAATATTCGTATTCCAATCAGCTGGGGTATATTACCGCTACTTATTGAATGATAGTTCATTCAATTCGCGGTTCATTCATATCAAGAATAAAAATTTTCCACAAAATGTCGACTTTTTCGGCGGCCACTGTATACTATTCTATACACCACACCAATAATTACGAATTAAACCGAAAACAAAACTTCCGCCGCACCACCAATAACAGCAAAACAAATTTAAAACGTACAAGAATACGTATGCAAATACAACATCAACCCAATAATAGTCGACTGAAATTAAAAGCCGAAACAAAATAATTCATTTTTCATCTACCGACATCTGATTTATCCGGAATAATTCGTTATTTCGAAAGCAAACCTTTCGACTTCGGGGTAAGTCGACGGTTGGCGGTCAGCGCAATATATCGAATACCGACTGACGTTGATCGGTCAATGTTTCATATTTCGAATGATATTCCGAATATGAAGATCTTCCGGAATACGAATATTCGAATATTAAAATCATCCGAATATGCCCATCGCTACATTAAATTACTTACTCCTCGCCATCGTTGACTCACAAGCAATATGTATTTTAAGGAGAATGCATTGTTTTCAGTTTAAATTAAAACTTTTTAAAACATAATAGCGGCAAAAAGTAACAGAAAAACATTCAAAGACAACCCTCTGCATAGGCATCAAAAAGTACCGCCGCGCCGCCTGTATACTTTGCCGACACACCGTTTTATTCGGGATGCGGCAATAGTTCTTGCATGTTTTTTACTATTTAAAGATCTATAGAGCGGTTGCCTTTTTAAAATGTTTTGACATTTTTCCTTAGTTCACTCTTGTGTTTGAAGCTTGTATGAAGTAAGAAGATGAATTAATATTTTTTAAAAATGGAACACCCTGTGTAAATGCTTATATTTTTTTATAACACGCCTTGTAAAGAAAAGTTGACGTGATTGAGCTTTTCTTAAAATTGTGTAGTTGTCTCGAAAAATTGGTGATTTCAGACTTTACGGACACCCACAATATGCAACTGAAAATAAAATAATGAAGCTAATAATTTGTTTTTTTATTTAAAATAAAAATATAGGACATATAAGTGACATAAAAATGTCCACAAAATAGAAAAAAAAATCTAAAAATAATGAAACATAAGTCATAAACTCTATTACAAAACACAGGTAAAATGTTTTCTAGAAATTTTTCTTATAATTATACAGGGGAGCAATACTTTTAAAATCTTTAACAGCAGTTGGATTTTGCAAAAAAGTCTCTATAAACATAAGTTCGGATATGCATCGTTTCGAAATTGGAAATACGCAGGGTCCTAAAGTTAAAAAGAAGCTTTTATTGTACATAATTTTTTAAAACAATTATTTTGATAAAACAACTTAAAAGACAACTTTTTCGTTATTTAAGTTTTTTTCGAGAGATAAATTAAAACTTTTGCTTTTCAAAAGGGTATAAAAAAAAGAATAGGTTTTAATTTTTTTCTTGAAACCAAAGCAAAATTTAAAACAAAATCAGGAGACAAAATAGTTGTATTTTAAGTTGTTTTATCTGGGGTAATACCACGAGTGCTTAAAAATTACCGAACATTTTTTACGATAGCGTGTTTTCTTATAATTTCACGAGTCTGAGAGACGAGTGAAATTTTTAAAAAATACACGCATGAGTAAAAAAATATCTGGTTAATTTTAAAGCACGAGCGGTATTTAGGGGAAGATTTCACGAATCAAAAACGTAGATAAAGTTTATTAACTTAAAATTAAATATTAATTTAACAAACCGTCATTATAATTTAAAAATTTCGTATTGTCAATTTGACAGTAAGTGGAAAAATCACGTTGCCTAGACGACGTGGAATTTCCGCTGTAATTTTTCCATAATACTACTTCCTTATGGGAAAATATGTACATGAGTGAAATATTCAAAATAATTAAAAAATTATAAAAACAGGGTGATATACTTTTTAAAGCAATTAATTTTAGCTTCTTTTTTTAACATCCTGTATTTCTGAAACGATGCATTTGTTGACCTATGTTTATAAAAACTTATTTTTGCAAGATCCAACTGCTGTCGAAGTTTGTAACACTAAATCTTAAACAACCTGTATAATTCTTAAGATCTAGAAATATATTGTTAGTTTTAGTCCTTAAAATTTTTCGAGATGTCTCGTCTCGTCTCGTTTCGACCTTGTCTCGAAGGATTTTATCTCGTCTCGTCTCGTCTCGAAATTCGAGACAAAATGCTCTCGAGACGAGACAAAATGGCTTCGAGACGAGACGAGACGAGACGAGACGTCACGTATCTCGTGTCTCGCGGCAACCCTAATTTTGCAGTTAAGTTATAATAAGAAGTTTACTTTTTAAAGTAAAAAAGTTTGCAAATATTTTAAAATAGTTTGTAAATTGGGATTGTTTGATAAACTTGGCATACAAACAAGATTTCTTTAGAATTAAATTAACTATAAAACCGTTGATTGTTTAAATAATTTATTTTCAATAAACTGACTTTAAAAATTAAAAAATCTCAGTTTGCTATAAAAATTATATAAAAATAAAGTATGTTTATTTAGTTATAAACACAATGCACAATGAATGAGAAGAAATATTCATTTTATCATGGTTACCTTTCTTTATTATAAACTGAAACTAGGCGCCCCGCCCGAGGCTAAGTTTTGGCCTGGCTCACGAGATGTGTGTATATGAAAAGTTTCAGGCTGTGTTTCCCCTGATCATAATTCCACATATAGGTAAAAAAATTTTATGTAGAATCATATAGGTTTTCTAATTACCTGTAAAGAAATTAAGAAAGTTATGTCAAGTGGTTTCTGAAATATTCGATTTTAAAAATTGCCTAACTACTGAATAAATCACTCACTCACTTTTTGACTCATCAAATTTATGGGACATTTTCCAAGGAAGTAGAAACTTGAAATTTAATATACAGGGTGTCCCAGAATATGTGGGCAATCTCTCGGAATCTAATAGAAAACCTAAAAATATTATGACAAGTTTCCATAAACTTTTTTCCTATGACCCTCCCTTACGGAGATACAGCTACATAACGGACGCCCCTGGAAATCGTTTTTGTTTAAATAACTTTTAAAATACTAGGTGTAATTTAATATTGTTTAAATATGATGGTGACTAGATAAGTCTTCTTAAAATGAACCTATTAAATCATATTTGGCTTATTTAGTTTGCCAGGAACGGACTAGCTCTGACACAATAATAGCAATTTTTTTAACACCCTGTATGATAAAGGCTCAACAATATTATTTTTAAATAGCTTTAACCTCAACCTAAAAAAAAAGATATTCTTGAATGACATCGCTAAAATCAACTGTTAACGAGAAATAAAATATCATGGTTGGTAATTTTTTTTACATTATACAGGGTGTTTTCTAATTGTACGTCAATATTAAGGGAAGCAATTTTTGGATCCATCTTAAAAAAAAACTTCATATGAACGTATGTCCTTAACGTCTTAACTTTTAAGATACGGGGTGGTAAAATCTTCAAAAATAAATCATTTTTTATTATTATCTGTAATACCACTTTAGATATTTTAATGAAATTTGGCATAAATATACTATGTATCAAGAAGCATTTTTTAGCCTACCACTTTTTTTTTCCACCAGTGGCGTTCGTACAGAATTTGACCTGCCTATTTTGGATAATAAAAAAAAATGTGGTACACTAAAAAATGCTTCTTAATACATAGTACATCTATGCCAAATTTTATTAAAATATCTAAAGGGGTATAACAGATATTAATAATAAATGATTTATTTTTGAAGATTTTACCACCCCGTATCTCAAAAGTTAAAACGTTTAGGACATACGTTCATATGAAGTGTTCTTCTTAAAATAAACCCAAAGATTGCCTTCTTAAATATAAACGTACAATTAGAAAACACCCTGTATAATGTAAAAAAATGACCAAACATGATCTTATTTGTCATAAACAGTTGATTTTATCGATGTCAATCAGGATTTTTTAGTTTAAGGTGAAAACTATCCAAAAATAATATTGTTGAGCCTTTATCATACAGGGTGTTAAAAAAATTACTTTTAATGTGTCAGAGCTAGTCCGTCCCTGGCAAACTAAATAAGCCAAATTCGATTGAATGGGTTTATTTTAAGAAGACTTATCTAGTAACCATTATATTAAAAATATATTAAATTACGCCTAGTATTCTAAAAGTTATTAAAAAAAACGATTTTTAGGTTCGTCCGTTATGTACCTGTATCTTCGTAGGGAAGCATCGTAGGAAAAAAATTTATGGGAAATTTTCACAATACTTTTGGGCTTTCTATTAAATTTCGAGAGATTGCCCACATATTCTGGGACACAATGTATAGGTAGGTTTAAAGACACAAGTAACGGAAACCTTCTGAACACCACATCTTAGTTATTTAAGTCGAAACACCTCAAAGCAGGGGGGCTAATATCGTATATTTAGAGATTATTTTAAAAGTTTGCAATCTGATTGAACCATAGATATATAAGCAAAGGGAGATATAACCGTTCATTCATAAATTGGCTTTTGTTGTGTATCAAACATTCATAATGTGTAAGAAAAGGACTTCCGTTAAAAAAATTCCCTGCAGGCAACGTCGCAAATGTTTAGCAGCGCAAAACGTGGTGGACCACCAGTGGCGTGGTTCGTTTCCAAAAACTATTTTTCTACAGAAAATTACTAAAGTATATTTTTTTAGTATATTTTCCAAAAATATCTATTTTATGAGACTCAGTCCAAATAAAGTTCCATGACAACTTTTTTGTTCTGTTTCGAGGAATGTGCAAGTAAATAAAACCTATTGGTTCAATACAATAATTAAACTTTATTTATCATATAAAGCGACACTTCTGAAAACTGGCATTGTTAACCGTTAACCATACATAATAAAAAGCTTAAATCTGTTTTTTTAACTTTATCGCAATTGCCCGTGTTTTTATCTTCATCGCTATCCACTGATTTTAATAGATTTTATTTTATGTCATAAAAAGGGATGACAGATCATCTGACAGCTACCCTTAAAGTCCACTAATGAGATCAAAAACGCATGCAATACCATTTTGTAAAAGTGAGAGGAGGAAATTAATAGACCAAAAAATGTTTAGTTTAGTACGAATATCAAAATATAATTGGGAGTTTTTAGGAAAATTAAAATTTAGGATTTGGATTTAAATAAAAAAATCTATTATTAGGACTCCTTTTTGTGGATAAATTTTATTTTTCTTAAATAAATAGGTATTTTTAACTTTTATGTTTTTAATGTTTTTTTATTACGAGAAAAGGAAAAAGGTGAGAAAAAATATAACTGTTTTTTTGCATATAATTTATTGTATTCAGTAACAATATTCTTAACTAATCCAAGAATATTTAACTAACTATTCATTTTTATTTGTGATAATATCACAAGGATCAAAATAATCTAAAAGAGTTTGACAATTTGTGGTAACTGCATATTCTTTTCAAATCCAAGTAGGGAAAACCATTTTTTTTTCTCCGGGTCAACAGGAAACCTTAAAACAAATTTTATAATTGAAATCGTTCATATGCTATATTAATCTAATAAAAAAGTTTGTAACAAAAACTATACTTTGATGGTTACTTTCAATCGATTATAAAATAATTAAACAATTTTTTCGTTAGTTATATAATAAAATTTTATGCTAAAATAAGTAAACAATCGTTGTTAATCTGCAAAAAATACACTCATCAAAATTGTCTAGGGAACAAGAATCAAACTTTCTTATAACTTTTTGAGTAGATTATATACTTTGAATATTTCTCTGACTTGTCTGAAGCCTTTTTTGTTGAAGACTACCAACAAAAAATAGAATTTATAAGAAAATTCAGCAAAAAAAAAAACGAGAAATGAAAATAAAGCACTTTAAAAAGTATCACAAATTCCATTCTTGTTCCCTAGATAATTTTGATATGTATATAACATAAAAGGTATTAACAACAAAATGTTATTTGTTCGCCATGGTATTGCCCGTCAATGAAGTGAAGTTTTATAAAAGAACTGTTTAAACTTACCCGTGAAACGAAAGATTTTTATTACGAGAATCCAGTTTTCCGCAAACCTGGCACCTCACAACCATTTGTTAGTCTGTTTATTTAAAATAATACATAAAATATTAAGAAAATATTCTTATAACCGCACTTTAAAAACACAAATCTCCCTCTGAGCTAGTTTAAATGAAATGCAACATCGCCTCACGACACAAAAAATTTACTACTAGCTGACCGGCGACCTTCGTGACCCTAGCGTACAAAAATTATGAATAAACTACAAAAAGCAGTGTTGCCCACTTTGACCGTTAATATTCCGTTATGATTATTTTTGAGAATTATAATAATAAAGCAAAATAAAAATTAACTAAAAACATATTTCTGTCGCTGCTACTAAGTTATTGCATAACGACATGTTATGATCTGTGATCTCTTTAAGAATTTAAAAAGAAAATATTAATAAAGCAATATCCTAAAAATTCGCCAATAAAGGACAATCGGCAAGGGTGCATGTGTATCAAACACCTTTGACCATCAAGTGGTCTAGAGAGGTAGACACTATTTCAATGTTTGATTGCTTTTAATTGTAAACAGTTTTATCTCCCTTTGCTTATATACCTATGGATTGAACCTGATCTTCTGAGGTCGTAATAGTCTTCGAATTTAAAATGCAGGCCGTTATTTTATTTTCTTCCTTGGACAAAAAAGAAGATATCCCACCAAAAACAGTTATATAAAGTAAGGGCCAAGTTCCTATCCAAAATTCCCGGTGTCTAAAAAGTATATTGAGATCTTAAATAAAACTAAGTTCGATTTTCTTTTTTTTTTCTAAACAACCCTCATATACAATACACGCTTTTTATCTCCAGAATAAATACCCTCTTAGGTGTGCTGAACTTTTAATTCTAGTAGGATATATTATACGTAGGTCACTCGGTAAGTCTTGTCGTTCGGCGCAATATCAAAAGCTAAATGATTTGTTTTTGTTTCTACGTATAGTACGTACACACTCACATTTACACGTCCAAACTTGTCAGTAGCTGCTTAAGCATTGATAGTCGTGAGCTCTCTCGTCAACAGTGCCACGAAGAAATGAAAAGTATATTGGGTGATACTGCTCCGTCTCTCAGGACTGCCGAACGGTGGTATAAGCAATTTGGAAGAGGCATTTTCGAATTGGAAGACGATCCGCGTCCGGGCCGGCCCAGAGTAGTAACTACGCCTGAAACAATAGTCACTGTTAAAAATTAATTTGTGAAGACCCACGAATCACATATAAACCGATTCAGGAAATTTTTGGCACTTCTGCATGGGCTGTAAATTAAATTTTAAATAAACATCTGCGAGTACACAAAGTTTGTACACTTTTTGTACCACACAAATTAACTGATAAAGAAAGGGAGTGCCGTGTGGATTGGTGCATAAAGATGTTCAAATCCGGACGATTTTCTGAGGTGTTTTCAATTGTCACAGAAGATAAAACTTGGCTTTATTTATTATCATGATGTACCTACAAAATCACAAAGTCGCTTGTGGGTGTTTGAAGACGAAGACTATCCGATTATGCCTAAGTAGTCAGGTTCTGACAAAAAAAAAATGATTGTGTTTTTTTTAAGCCGTCGCGGCATTATCACAAGAATATATTTAAATAAACAATGTAATATTACTGCAAATTGGTATATTAAATCGTGTTTGCTTTCACTTTTTAGCAAGCTTCAAGAATTGCGGCCAAAATGTCAACTACGCACGTGCCTGAATGGTGTGAATCATCCTCCTTACAGTCCCAAACTAGCGCCTTGTGATTTTGCACTCTTTCCATAAGTGAAAAATCAATTGATAGGGCACAAGTTTTCTTCAGATGACAAGATTTTAGCTGCCTGGGACAAATGTTGTGCTTCCATCTCAGAAGAGAAATGAAAGCAGTGGTTTGATAAGTGGTTTAAATGTATGCATAAATGTGTAATAAGTGACGGTAAATACTTCGAAAAACAGGAATATCTTTATAGGGGAACGACAGGACTCACCGAGTAACCTACGTATAATCTAAATATCTTTCTGCCTTATTTTAAATGTAAAAACAATAGTCTCCATAAATTTTTCAATACAAAATATGCTTCATACAGTTAAATAATATTATAGCCTAGCCTGGTGCCGTCAGTATAATGGAAATTAGGGATTTTTTTTTATTTCGATGTTATTTTTTTTTTAATCATTAAAACCATATCAAATGTAGTATTCTTTAATAGATTGTCCTAATGGTAACAATATACAGGGCATTCAGCTAAAATAAAATTAATTTTACTATTAAGCACAAAAACACGAGTGGTATTTTTATTCATTTTTTAATATTAAAGGGCATAAAAAGTGGTCATAGTTTTCCAATTTAAATAATTTTATATTTTTACTATCAACAAAGTTACAAGCGGTGGATACTTAATTTGGATAGCTCTGTATAATTTTAATAACAGTTTGTTTAATTAGTGGGAATTTATTTCTTGCAGATTGTTTGTTTGTTTATTTAAAACTGTATGCGCTGTAGCGAGATATTTTCATTATACAATTACATCTTATTATTTACCTAAAAGTTTTATGTATTTGTTTGATTTACTGAAATGTATTCTAATTGGCAATTAATTACAACCCTAAACGAAGCATTTTGAATCTACTGCGTATTTAATAAGTCAAAACAAATACAGTTTGTAAACGTAGAAAATTTTCTAGACAAAAGATATTATATTATTTTATATTGGAAAAAATAAAAATTTGCAACTGAGTAACTATATTGGGTAACCCAGGGGACATGTAAGAGCTGAATACTTCTTGATTTACAAAAATATTATTCTAAAATTGAAATGTTTTTTTAAGGAATAGTTGCTTTCTTTTGAGACTTCATAATTCATTTTTGCAATTTCCTGTTTTACTGGAAGCAACTAAAATTTATTTAGAAAAAGTACGTGTTATTACAATATTGCATTTACTTTTAAAATGTCATTTATTTAAATAAGCTGGGGTGCTGTGAAGAAAAAGATGATATCTTACAATATGTTTTACATTGCTTTGGCATAAATCCTACTGTTTTGCTTATTAAGAGTGCATTTACGCTACACCTTAGGGGTCGGCCGAAAGGACGCAGCGACGGTGGGCGGAGACTAACAATTCGGTGAATCCATGCGATGTTGTTTCCGATTGCAAGCCTACAGGAGGAACGTTTTTCGGTAACTATTTTTTACTTAAATGACATAAATTATACACCATTTTAAAGGAAAGAAAATAGTCTATGCATCTGCTGTAATGGATTTTTTGAATATAAGCCAAGCTAAGAGAAAATAGTATCTAAACATAACCTATTTTAGGGTGACTTTCACTCAAGGAAATATTAAAAACTAAATCCAAATTTAAAAAACTATTACAGCAGAAGCCTAGATTTAAGTGTTGACTTTCATATAGTTTTAAAAAATTTTCGATAACTTATACCGTTTTTGAGAAAAACATTATGCCCCGAACCCATGGATGAATCTAATTTTCGCGGCGCGAATGGACTCTTAACAAAAACATTTAAATGAAAATGGACTTTATCGTTCATTATTAACTTGTACATAAAATCGCAATTGCCTCTAAATTTTTGTTGTAAAGTTGCTGGATTTTATAGGAGAACATTTGCAATGTCACCCAAACTCTTTAGAGAAAACTATTTGATAACCCAAATTGTGATGTTTTAGGACTCTCTTCCGTGGTCTTTCGGCACCAAAATGGTTTCCTACTGAACCTTGTTGCTGAAAATTAGCAACCAAATAAATAACTGTTGATGCTAGGGGCCCAACCGCACATTAAAATGTCGGCAATACGCACGCTGCCTCAGAAAAACTGACATTCCGTTTAAAAAATAAAATTAGATGAATTTTGTCCTTTGTTTTATAGTGCAGGTGGAAAAAGCTTAATAAGAGGCCCATCCAAAAGAACGAAGGAAGAACTTCTCAGACAAAGTAGGAAAAGACTTTGTATAACAGTAGGGTTGCTAACAGGGCATGATAACCTAAGAGGACACCTACACAAGATAGGCTTATACAATGGGGACCCAAGTTGCAGAATGTGCGACGAGGGGGAAGAAACAGCTTACCACATACTGTGTGAATGTAAAGCGTTAAATCACAAAAGACAGACATTATTTGGGCAACCCGAAATGAGCAGGAATATATCAACCAACTAGTCTCGGGGTTATACAGACTTGTGGAAGAAACAAATGACCAATGGGAGGATTGATATAAAATTGGAGACTAGGCACAAAAAGCCCATGAGGCTGCGCTGCCTCCGGTAGTTAATCTAGACGGCTCCCAGGGAAGAAGAATAAAATGGGTGCAAAGCTTTATTTTAAATTTCCCAAGCTTTCTTTACAAATTTTTAAAACAAAAAAAAATATATAAATAAAAAAGTTGCAAAGCATTCAAATTATTACGTTTTTTTGGGCCACCCTGTACCGGCAAACTCGAAAACATGATTGCCAATTGCTTTTTGCATTTTCCAATTTTACAGAATGTGAAAAATGTTAAAAGTTTTGTTTATTTACTTAAAACTGTATTCGCTTCGACAATTTATAATAAAATATTCCTTATACAATAATTGCATCTTATTGCTTACCTAAAACATTAAATGTATTTGTTGATTTTCTGGAATTTTCTCTAATTGGCAATTAACTACCATCCTAAACAAAGCATTTTTACTTTACGGCGTATTAAATAAATCAAAACAAATACAATTTGAAAACATAGAAAATCTTTTAGACAAACGTTATTTTATTCCTAATTAAAGACTTAAGGAAAATGAAAATTTGCAACTAAATAACTAAAATACCTGGTGACCGGCTGAACATATTACTGCTGCTTATTTACAAGGATATTTTTTTAAAATTGGGAGCTCCATTTTTTTTTTTTTTTAAATAATAATTTATTCTTACGACTTCTGGTTTAACCCGTCGTAACTATACAGTATGTCCCAAATTGGGCCTACATGTATTGGTAACTCGGGAACCATTAGAGCTGTAGTGTTAGTTAAATTAGGAAAGTTTTAGACAATTTAATTGCAAAATTAAATCTGCTTTCAGATTTTATTTATTTTTTATGGTTTTTGAGATAATTAAAACTAAAATGGTTCATTTTTAACTTTTGCGTGTAGCTCGAAAACTACCAATTTCACAGTTTTAAGATTACTACATTATTAGAACACTTTTTTAAGAAGAATTTAAATTTAAGTAAAAACATTTTTTTAACTTTATTTGTTTTTGAGATATTTACCCAAACTTTGGATTTTCATTTTTTGATTTTTACATTTTTAAAAAGAGATCTTCAAGAGCTTTTCATTGATGTATCTCAAGTCTAGGTTTCGGGATTGCTTAAGCTCTAAAAACGATAATTTTTGTTTATTTGATAGTAGGCTTAGACTAAACTGCGTAATGGCCTATAATGATACGCATCTTATAATTTAAATAATGTAAATGTCAAAATTAGCGTGCATCTTATTTCTTGTTTAGAAACGCCCTCAACAAAAATTCAAGTTTTGATTATTTTAAGTATTTTCAATAATGACTCTTAATTATTCCAATGATGAAAAGGTTAATATGCAAGAAATTTATTTTAAATCTAACAGAAATACAGAAGCTCCAGCACTTGCATACAAACTTTCCTAATTTAAACAACATTGTAGCTCTAATGGTTCCCGAGTTACGAATACATGTAGGCCCAATTTGGAATACACTGTCTATATATTTTTAATATTACCCTGCATGTTTGTCTCGCCAGATTAATTTTTAAATTGTCTTTTCAGCTATCTATCACAATATGGCATTTACTTTTAAAATGGCTTCAAAAAAACATTTCTTCATGTAAGCTCCAATAGTGTGCTGTGTTTTCAATAAAAAATGGATAATATCTTCCAATTAAACTCGCAGTATTTTGAAAAATAGAATAGAAACATTTTTTTTAATTGTCCATTAAAAGAAACAATTGTTTTTTTTTTTTTGAAACAAACTGTATGTATTACTAAAAAATATATAAGATCTTAATACTTAATGACGCCGAGATTTTTGAATAACCCATGTCACAAAATTGTTAAATACGGAGCAAATAGAAAAAAGATCTTTGTTTTAAAACTGCTTATATTACCAAAAATATATTGTAATATAAAATTAAATAAAGCAAAAATATTATTTTTTACTATTGCATACAAAGTTATAGAAAAAGGTAAGTTCTTATTTAAACAAATTATATTTTAAGAAATTTATGCTTACATGTACCTGGCTTCTGAGGCCTTTATTTTTAAAGAAAGAAAAAAAAGTTTTATATAAAAATTGTAGGATTTTTTTTCATATTATCTTTTGAAATTATCAGTGAAAAAATATCGCAATAAAAAATGAAAAAGTATAGGTAAATTAAACCTTTTTAAATAAAACACCCTGTATTTTATGCGCTACAACGAAAGATCTTTTTTTCTGATTTCAAATATATATACATTGATGATATTAGGATAAACCATTTTTGAGATATTTTAGGTTTAATTATTAATAAATTACAAACAAGTTTCATATTAGTATCAAGAAAGCCATGGAAGCTCTGGACCAATAATGTTTATTTTTGTGATTAAACATTCCTGCTAAAGTGAAGGAAGACTTGTCGGTGAATAGAGTTTTATTTAAAAACTTTGAATCCTGCTGCATAAATCTAGCTATTTCCAATACTTAGGTCGGTCCTGCATGTTTTGTTCAGGAAGATTCTGAAAGGAACATAAATTTATAAGGATAAAATTTTTAAAATTTTAAGGTTAAATAAATTTTATTATCTGTTTTATTAAGTTCAAATGCCGCATCCGAGATTGATATTTCAGGATTTTTTAAAATTATTAAAAGTAGTTAATGCTAGTCCAATGGAAAAAGTATAATAATTATCGTAAAAAAACGAGGATATCCAAAACTTTGTTTTCATTTCGTGCGGCAGCCTTTTCTTTATTTTAAACATTTTCATTCCAACTTTAGTACTATGTATTTAATAGTATCTATAGATGGTACCTGTTGTTAAGGATATAATAAGTAATATTCCCTTTGAACTGTCGTCACATTATTATTATTACCATAAAAAAGACGCATAATAATGATTTTTTGTTCTTCTGAATGGCCCATCGACAAAAAAGCAATACAAACTACTTTTAATAATTAAAATGATAAATTTAAACTTTTTACAATATCAATACGTCAAATTTATTAAAACAATTTTATTGTTTTCATAGCTTTTTTGATACTAATAAGATTTATTTTTTAATTATTTATATTTTAAGCTTAAATATCTCAAAAATGGTTCATCTAAATATCATCAATGTATATATATTTCAAATAAAAAAAGACCTTTTATTGTAGCGCATAATATACAGAGTGTTCCATTTAAAAAAGTTAAAGTTGCCTATATTTTTCCATTTTTTATTGCGATATTTTTTTACTGATAATTTCAAAATAATATGGAAAAAAACCTACAATTTTTATATAAAACATTTTTTGCTGTCTCAAAAAAAAAAGGCTCCAGAGGCCACGTAAATATAATCAAAGACCCTGTACATATAGCAGACACTACCTAATAGATGATAAATCCTTGATCTTCAATAGCATGTCTTTTTGAGGTATATTATCCAACCTAATTTTAATAGAAAAATGCTGGCAAAATCTGACGTGCGTGTAAGCAGGGTCTGCGAACTAAAATATTCTACAAAGTAATCGGGCAATCTTGGGTACTTTGGTAAGCGGTCAATGTGGCGCTGATTAATAAAGTCTACAGTTATTCTGGCTCTATGTGGTCTGTCGTTGTCTTTTTAAAAAATAGGGTTTTCGGTCGTCTTTAGATATGGAGGGACATGTGGTTTCACTACTTCTCGAATGGACCATATTCGATGGCACCCACATTGTAAAGAACTTATATCTCCATATATAACTGTCGTTCACCATGCCGTGTTCTAAGCATTGCTCGACCATTAGGAATACCAACAAAAATTAGCTAGATTAATACACCTTTCCTGGTTTAATTCCTAATACCATAGACAGTTACGTCAATGCTTAAGTCAGTGGCATCACCCAATGGGGACGGTAAGAGCACAGAAAAAAAACTTGGTCTAGCCAAATAAGAAGACTTGTCTGGAGCCAAATTTACTGAAATATATGAATGTTTTTACGACTTCTAACCGAATATTGTCTTATTTAACACAACTTCAATCTGATTAAGATAACGCAAATTATTATTTAATAAAAACCACAAAATATTTGCCTATTTTATATAATTTAAGTTATTAAATTTACCGAGATACTTATTTACTTTAAAAAAATCTTATTTAACAGAATAATAAATATAACTCTATTGCGTTAAACTTAAACAGAATTTTTAATATTCGACATAATTTTATTTGTCACCCTTGTTGTTCTACACTAAAGAAAAACGTTTGTTAGCTGATGTTTGTTCTTGTTTGTTTTTTCGGTGTGTACATACCTTAATGTAAAAAGGAGGCAGTGTATTAATAAATGTTAATTAGAAAGTTTGGAGTGTAACAAACGACCATTTTATGAAAGAGATTTATTCGTTTAAAGATTCTTGGAATAAAACACAAATTTTTGTGGCTTTCCCAGGAGTACTGTTATACGTGACGCACAATTATAAGCTACTAGAATGAAAATTATACTGGCTGATTCTTAAAAGCAGAACCCGTGAAGATACCTGTAAATGAGGGATAGGTTTTTTAGAGCTCCTGGTAAGAGAAGACAGCTTTTTTATAAGATTTGAATCATTAAAAAGGCGAATCACCAAATAGAATTAGGTCAAAACATGTGAAAACTAAGTTGGTGTAGATTAAACAGTAATTTAAATAACAATTTAAAACCAGTTGGCAATTCTTAGAGCTTTTAAAATAATAAAGTTCGGAAAATTGCCATAATGTTTTAAAAGAAAAGTAAAATTATTGAAATTATTGTTTAATTTACATTACCTTATCTTTAACTTTTACTTTTACTTATACCATTTTTTTCATACACGCGGCAATTATCTATAACACTCAATAAAATTGTCTGTTGTAAATAATAGGAATAATTTTGTCCAATTTGCAAATGGGCCTAATATATTTTTACTGCATCAGGTAAAATATTTATTTAATTTAGACGGCATAGTATTTTAATAGGACCGAAATTTATCTACAACAACTTTCTGTAAAAAAAGTATTGAACACATTTTATATGTAAGGTGCATATTTATTAACATGTCATATATACCCTACAATTATGTACCGGAACTAATAAACAATGTAAATATGATGCTTACTAACGTATAACATTAATCAGTAATTAAGTCATTCTACATACCCAATGAACTTACAATTATAGATTTATTTCATATTTGTTATGCGTAAAACAAGTCGCACGTACCTGTAATAAGTAAAGTAGTACAATAAAAACATTGTGCGTAATATCTGTGGTAAAGTTATAATATCAATGCAGAATATATGCAGTGTATAAAAAGGGCGCTTATAGAATAAATTACTTTTTTTGATGTCAAAAGAAATTGCAAAATTAAACCGTTCATCTCACATTCCATAAAGAATTTAATATTAAATTATCCTATTATTTGCGGCTCTCTTTTTATTTTAACAGTTCATAGAATTTCCTGTTACTATCATTCATCCTTTAATTTTAATATAAATTAGACTCAAATAAAAAACAACTTCTTGTTACTTTTTGAAATTTGATATTTTATTAATACAGATATTCTATCCATTGCATCCTATTGCATATTATTGCAGAGCTAAGCGCAACAAAGGATTTAATCCCAAGTACTAACACATCGTTGAAGATTTGGAGGCTTAAAAAATAAAATAAAATATTTGCAGGCGGCGGGTTTTTATAGTCTCAAAATTATAGAGATAGACAAACTGAATAGTTTATAACCTCTTCAAATATCCTGCGTATACTCAAAAAGATAAGTCCTCGTTGGGTTTAAGCCAAAAGAAACTTTACAAAATGGGACCCATTGGGTCCTGGTCCCGGGGTATAGAGGGCTTGCCAAAAAAATCTAAATATCTAAATACGTATCTATATTTCAATGGCAAGGCTACAACTGTTTTTAAGATAAATATAAAATATCAAAACCTAACTGAAAATTAAATAATAATTAAAAGTTATATTTAATTTTTAGTAAAAATTTCATATCTTATTTTTAACTTGAAAACGGTTTCTTCTGTAATGGTCGATCTACCAAATGAGAGGGATTAATAGGACTGAACTGGCTCAGTCTCTTTACTTTGGGACCAGGGCTGAAGGGGTCCCAAAAGTAACTATACACAAGTAATGTTACTTTTGGAGTGTACCTAACTAGAACTTTTCAATTATCGAATCCGCTACAATTTCTTCCAACCTATATATCCTATATTTTACCATGTTTTGGTGCAAATAACGTTATTTTTTTATTCCCTTTATTATTTGTGCTATCAAAACTGTTTATATCGGCTTTTATATAGTCACCCAAACTATGGCAAGAAACTCCTTTTTATTTGTTGAATATTTTTTTGTTAGTTTTAACGTATCCTTGAGAAAGAACTGTTCATTAAAAGTAATAGAACCCATTTTTAAGCAAAAATAATGACAGAAAATTAATTAAATAAATAAAAAAAAAAATAAAAACAACTGTTTTACCATATTGAAAATCAGATTTTTTTTTAACAATATTCTTGTGGTTTTTTTTATTGAAACAATTATTTTTAAGTTCAAATTTAAGTTAAGTTACTTTTTTAGGGCAGTCTTTTTTAAAAGACACATAGAAAGTGACAAATAATATTGAAAAATCGACAAGGAATTGCTTGCCATAGTTTGGGCAACTAAGAAACTTATGTTCGGTCTCTAAGTATGTAAATTCAAACAAGTGTATATTTCTCGACCAAGGCATGTTGTAAAATATTAGCATCGTGTCTTCGTTTACTTTTAACTTGTTTATTATTGTCTTTATTTGTTTATGGTAAACAACGTTTTTGTTTACTAAGTTTCTGCAAGCATTATCAAGTGAATTCTGTATTCACTTAATAGCGGTTAAGGATACTTTGTCAACAGATATAAATTAAGATAAACGAGGTTTACAAAACTAGTATTAGCGTAACAACAACATTGTCTAGTATCATCAAAAAAACAGGGTTAAATCAGTTTCGCCCATAAAATTACCAAAGCCCAAAACTTAAAATCAACATGAAAAGGTTATGTTAAAAAATAAATTGACTTAAAAAAAACTTCCTTAAATTAAATTTATAAATTTTATAAAATAATAATTTTTGAATACACAAACAATTAACAAATAAAAACAAAATTAAGTAATTACGAAACAAATAAGAGATCTAGAACTTATTTTAGGTAGGTGTCATCGAATATAAAATATTATTAAGTAAAACAGAAGCGAAATATTAGATACAAAATCAAGTAAAAAAGGTAATTTAATAAACAACTTTTATTTTTTTCTTTTTTTATATTTTGTATATGTATTTGTATTACTCCTTAAAAAAATTGTAAACCCCTCACTTGTTTGTATTATTTTTGTTTCGTTATTATTGGTTAATTAAGTAAATATATAAAAAAATATTATTCCATACTTTTAAGTTAATTTTTTTTTAAGTTCAGTATTTTAAATCTCTTTTTGTTTCACGATTTTTAAGTTTTTGGTAAATACTATTTTTTTTTATAATAAGTAGTAGTAGGTGTGTTGTAAACATTTACTTTCACGAAAATTTAACCAAGGTTTCAAAATTTGTTTCCTTTAATACCCTACTATATCATAAAAACTCTTGGACCGATTTTATTAAAATATTTACTATTTCGTAAGTTAAAGTAAATGAAGGCCAATAAAAAAAAATGGTCACAATACAATTAATAGTTGCGGAAAAATGAGTTGATAAACATATATACGTACATACATTACATATAATACAAATTTGTAAATTTATTTCAAAGCCAAAATGCATTGTTTTTGGAAAATATATTGCAGTTCCAATAGAATTATAGAAATACGTGTCAAATTGATAACCTTCTGTTTTGTTTTGGAAGTCTTTAAAAAAACAATACAAAAGACAATACTTATATATAAATATTTAACTACTTATGGAATTCTCAATCGTATCGTTTCTTGAACAAGTAAAACACCAATTTATGCGCAAATTTACACGACATCTAGCATTTCTTTAAAATAACAAATTAGTTAGACCAGCTTTTTCTATTTTCACCTTTTAACTGTCGTATGTATTCCATTCATTTCCTGCGGTAAGTAATAACAGTGTTTCGGTATTTAATACTTAAAGGTATAGCATTGTGTTCGGCATACTTTTTAAGTAGCTCTTCTAATAATACGCTTGCCAACTGTTTTCCAGTTCACTGTTTTGTTGGAGCGACTGTTAAGACCGGTAGGTAATTCAATAGGGATTACAAAATTGTTTGATTCAAATAGTTTTGATTATCATTTTAAATAAAAATATTCAAAGTTAACCATTTTGAAAGCCTTTTACTTTTAATGTATATGTATAAACAAAGGCGGATCCAGGAGGCATTTTAAGGGAGAGGGGCATAGGTTGGACCATGGGGATATTTTAAAGGCTGTAATGAGACGGTACAGAAGATCTACTTATTATATGTAATAATTGCGTAATTATTTGTTGGGAAACAAAAATTAATGACAACCTTATCAAAAATTTGCGAATATTGTTTTAATTAGAAAAACTGGACTCCCGCAGCAATATATGTATACACGTACAAGTTTTATGTTTCAAACAACCGAATAAAATTGTATAAAAAGATGTTTAAAATAAATAACATATTAAATTTTAATAAATTTTGTTTAATATTTATTACCTAGTAAGGAATATTAATGTCATATTTTGCAACTAAATTACAAACTCTTTAATATTTAGTATTTAAGTAGTTTGTGTAATTTTTTCATTATTAACCAAAAATATAATAATATAAATAACCCAACCCCACAAAAAAAAAGTAGAAAATCCGAAAGATTTGACCATGGTATCTTTATGTTTTTGGAGTCGCTGAACCAAAATCCTGGCTCAGTTTGACCATATCACATTAGGGTCAAGCGCATTTCAAGGTCAAATCTGCAATATTACGCAGCCTTTAAAAAAAAAAGGTTTAAAAGACTTGACCATGGTTTCTTTATATTTTTGCGGTCGCTTAACAGGAAATCCGGGGACAGTTTGACCCCATTAAGTTAGGGTCAAGGGCACTTTAAGGTCAAATCTGCAAAATTATTTGTAATAAAATTTAAAGAGCGTATACTTATGTTATTGAGATAGCTGAGATGAATCCGTAGTCAAATTTGTAAAATTATAATTTGGCAGATTTGGCCTTAAAATATCCCTTGACCATAACCCGATAGGGTCAATCTGACCACAGATTCATATTCAACGACCTCAAATTATAAGTATACTCTTTAAATTTAGTTGCAATTAATTTTGCAGATTTGACCTTAAAATGCCCTTGACCCCGACCTGATAGGGTTAAACTGGTTCGGATTCAGCGACCAAAAAACCATAAAGTCGGTTCAGTCAGAATTTTAGGTCAGGATCAAGGTGATTTTAAATTCTAAATCTGGAAAATTAATCGCAACTAAATTTTAAGAGTGTATACCTAGCCAAATTTGTGGTCAGTTTGACTCCATCAAATTTAATTGCGATTTAACGTTGAAATGCCCTTAACTCTGACCTGGTAAAGTCAAACTGACCCCGGGTTCGGATTCAGCGATTCCAAAAACATGAAGATGTCATGGTCTGGTCCTTCGGAACTTCAACTTTTTTTTGTGGGGCTGTGTAATTGATTATTTTCTATTTTAAGTTTTCATGTAACTATGTACACAAGTCTGTGGGCCCTTAATATTTTTTTTTTGTTTTGTAACCTAAGTACTCATATAAAATTATGAGTTTATATTAGTTAATTAAGCTTAAAAGTAAATATTATATATAACAAAATAAAGTGTATAAATTATCAAAATTTTAATGCAATGAAATGAAATTTAAATTGCTATTTCTAGTTCTAAGAAGTTAATAAATAATTGTCTTTTATGAAAAAATGGCCATCTTAAATAGTTTTTCTTATTCTATATAGAACATTAATACTGTTCTTTCTATTGTTGTTTTTGACTAACTGGATAACAAACATGCATTCGTGGTCAGGTCGGAAACGAACAATATCTTTTTTTTGGTGAATTACTTTTAAATGATTCTATAACATTGCATTATTTTTATTTAATTAAAAACAATATTTAAAACTGGAAAATTTGTTTAAATATTATTACCTATATATTATTACCTATCAAGGGAAAAAATACAAAATTACGCAATTAATTTATTGATTCTTTGGCCAATGTCTTTCTAAATAGAACCAAGTTAACCAACTATGGTTGTGTTAAACCATATTTAGTTCAATTTTAGTGTGTTAAATCATATTTGGTTTAATAAGTAAACTTTGCCTCTTCTTTCTGCCTATAAATTGTGGTGTACAATGAATGTGTTAATTTACAAATATTTACAAAATTTTAGCAACGTTTTATTAAACCTCTCTACCATTCCATGGTATTGAGGATACAGGGAGAAAAAAGGTTCAAGTTTTCGGATTACTAGGATATTACAGAGGTTTGTGAACAGATTTGATTGTGTGTATTACTTTTGGTATTCCAAATCGATAAGTCAATTGTTAAAATAATACTTTAGCAACAGTCTCATCTTCTTCATTTAGTTTTGCGTAGACTTTCGGCTATTTGCTAAAGTAATCCATCGCTATCATGATATAGCGATTCCCGGATTTACTAACTGGAAATGGTCTTACCATGTCTGTGGCAATTCTTTCAAAAAGTGCCCCACTTTGTAATGCCTTATGTTGACATAACTTCGTGGTTTAGATTTTTTGCTAAAAGCGCATTTCTTACAAACTCTGCAACAGTTCTTTACACCGGCTCAACCAGTACAACCTTTCTTAAAACTTTTTAAAAGTCTTTGTTACTTCAAAATGGCTACTTTCTACCTCATTGTGCTAGGCTTGCATTGCTTTCTGGAACCTTTCTATATTTTGTGATATGTATAAATTACCATCAGAACTCTTTTTAATAGACCATATTTCATTATCTCAGTCCTATATGGCCCATATCTTTAAAATCTAAATTTTCTTGTTGCCCTTTGGCCCGGATTTTAGAATCCCACTTTTAAAACCAAATGATTAATATTAACAATTAGTTTAAAAATAGAAAGTAACTATGGTAACTGCTTAATTGTCACTGTATTATAAACAATACGGCATTCTATATGCAACTGAACTTTGCAGTGAGTTGTGTTGCCTTTTATAGAAGAGTGAAAAAAGCATTAGATCTTTAATGAGCTGAAAGAATTCTTTTAATATAGGATGCGGAAAAATGCAAAACGAATGATTATAGAGATTTTAGGACTTTGGCGACATTCATAAAAATGGCGAAAAACTAGAAAAACTTATTAAAACAAATTAATAAACCAAATTATACTTCAAGTCCAAAATGTCTGTCAATGACGCATCGCTCGCTTTTAGAGTGCCCCGGGTTGTGTGGGGTCAGGGGAATCAATTCCAGTGGCGTATGCATTTTAGAAAATAAATGATAAAGTTTCGTCAAAACATGAAAATATTTTTTACAAGCAAAAGTTATTTTCTCACATTTTCATCAACCCTTTAAATTAGTAACAAGGCTATATTATTTTGGTATTATTCGGATTAATGAAAAATGTAATTTTTTTTCCTTAATTTTGGGGTCATAGAACACAAATTTGAGTTTTTTTGGCGACTTTTCAACGTTTTTCCAAAAAAAAAACATTTTTTACTTTAATTTTACCTTCTCTAATTTTATTCTGCTACATGAAAAAAATAATAAAATTTAACATAAATTAAAAAAGATGTAAAAGCAGAACGATAGACAATCCAAGTTACACCGACTTGCCAATTCACCACCGATCTTGCAATCTCAATATTAAATGCGATATTCACACGCATTGCTTTATCAAAAATATCCACTATATAAGGAACACGAAAGCTCTGAGATCATCAGCTTGTAGAATCCAATAACTATTTCGGGTCTTTCGTGTTCCATCTTTAGGATTTCCATATCGAGAATATTTTTGATCAAACATTGTGGATCGAGCGAAGCAAGGTTCGCATACCTTATAAAAATGTCATAAAGAAAACTATTACAACCTGGTAACAGGTAAACATTTTTAGAATTTCGAGTTGAATTCGGACGTAAACGTTTTACCTACTTTTTAATGAAAATTAAGGTTTTTTCCTTACTTATTAAGTGTTTTTTTTTTAATATTAAGATAGTATGAGTTTTTTAAATATGTTTTCGTGCAAATGACAGAATTTAAAGGAATATGTCGTAAAATGGAATTAAACAATTCAATTATATTTTTTTTAAATACTATAAGAGGCAGCCAAAAAAACAGCCCCTGATTCATGTTTAACAATCGAAAAGTAAAAAGTGTGCAAAAAAAAAGCGAAAAAAATCGCATTTTCCAGTATCCGCATAATTACTAATATTGATTTTTTTTGCCTTTTAAAACTCTGAATACCGTACGCGAATTAACTTTTGTTAAAGTTGCACATATCTCTGCAGCATCCAAAGTGGTTAGTTCTGGATTTCGTTCCCGACTCCCATGGTAAACATTTTTAACCATTATTCGTTCTTTTAACGTTAACTGAGTTTTTTTTATAGGCGGATAACTAGTTAAAGGTTGGTTAATATTCATAGTTTACAGAATTAGAAGCACTTAACATCACTAAATATTTATATACAATTATATACACTAAATAAGATAAACTATTATAAAATTGGCACAAAACAATATCTATATACTACAATTATTAGAAATTTATAATATTTAGAAAATACCCTGTATAGCAATTAAAATTTAAACTCACAAAATCTGTCCATAATCAATAATAACTAAATAAAATCATCGAACAGCACGAAAACCCTGTCGATACGCTTATTTTCAAGTCTCTTGAAGTTGTAAACTAAGGAATGTGTGTTGCCACTTTTAATGTCTTCCCGATAACAATAATTTCAATACATATTGGCGTGCTATTTTAAGTGCGATCGCTGGCTGGTGATTTATTTTGGGCGAATTATGACAACGTGGCGATGAAACTTTTGGCCGGTTCACTGTTATTTGAGCGGAAAAGTATATCATAGGCTTAAAAATCATTTACTAGTGTTAGATTTTTATTCAGCCGCTTCGTCGGTTGGGTGGCCGGTATTAAATAAGTCACTGACAGAAATTTTGGACTTTAGGTATAAATAATCCTAACTTTTTATAGTGGGATCATTTTTAAAATGAAAATTCGGTGCCCTTTGAAAAGAAAAAAAAAAAAAACAAAAAAGTAGCAAAAAGACTTAATTTTTATTGTCGGTCGGCTTTGCTTTTTATATGGTCCATTATTGCAGACACCTGCGGGAAGCGGCACATTATAAAAAGCAAAGGCGCCGCCAAATCTTCTTTGCAACTTTTTATGTTTTTTTTTTTTTCTTTTTAAACGGCACCGAATTTTCATTTTAAAAATGATCCAACTATACCATTGAGTTAACTAAACATAATTATATTTTTAAAAACCGTAACAATAATTTACTAGGCTTTCAGTAAATAAAAGCAAAGTTGTATTTTCAGGAACTCCTTTATTATATGGAAAAGCCTCGAGCTTTCCGCTTGATGCTACCTTTTCTTTCTGCAGTGACTAAACTGTGAGCTGTTCGTAGAGTTATTAGCTTTTCTCCTAAACCTTCTAATATTTTAATTCTCTTTTGATATACTGCTTTTTACTTTACTCCAAATACCCACGGTATATTGGTATTAATTTAAATCCTAAGTATTTAGATACCGCGAGTGCTTATACTGCTACCAAAAATAAAAAAAGAAACAATTTACATAATCCATTAAGTCACTTATTTTACGGTGGCTGCATTTAAAAGACCGTTTACATAGTTCCGTCCTGAATCATCCTAAGTTTTCACGAAATAAATATTTAAATTTCCGATTGTCATAAAATCCGTTTACGATTACACTCAGCAAAGTTTGCGGTAGAAAGTAAACCGACTTTTTATGCTACGAAGAGTCGCTCCTGCTTTTGCATCCGGTACGCATATAAAGTAAAAGTGAATGGGCGAGACGAGAACTGCCCAACATTATTGTCATGGGATGTCATGACCTACAATTTAAAATATTTTTATCGTTTAACAAATTATTTTTATACGGAGGATTCATTTGTTGACGCAATGCTGCTAAAGAAATTATTAAATAATTAGATAGTTGATTGTCTATTACTTTAAATAAAAAATTGTTAGATCAAAGGGCTTTAAATTCAAGCTTAGGTTTTTTATCTTGAAGTCCATGCATTTTTTGCAAAAATATGAGAAAAGCTTTTGTGAAGAGAATAAAATTTCCTATTGAAATCATACCTTTTAGGATTAAAAAAGCTTTTTGTTGCAAAATAAATGTAAGAACCAATTAAAAAAAAATAAAATCGCAATTTTGCTATTTTTGTTTTTTTAAATTAAATCCTTTTAGATGGCGTTGAGGGCCTATCAAAAATGACTTAATGTCTGATCCTAGTAGCTACCTAGATAGCTTGTAAGTATTTAAAAAGCAGTCAAGCAAATTTGAATTGCAGAAAATGTGGTATTACATGTTACATTTAGTGTAAACGTAAATTGTCAAAATGTAAGCGATCTTGAAATATCTAAGGAGGATATAAAAGGAGATTCAGACCAGGAAATTAACATTGCTCTTGATGTCCAATAGTTTTTAAGAAATTTTAATAAACTTTTTTGCTTCTTTAAAAATAAATATTAACGATAAAAGCATATATATATATATATATATATATATATATATATATATATATATATATATATATATATATATATATATATATATATATATATATATATATATATATATATATATATATATATATATATATATATATATTTCAAAAAACTTGCGAAAAACAAAAACCAACATGTGCAATAGCCTTCAAAAAAACAAGTGAATAAATAGAAATTCATAATGCTTAGCGCACAATAAGTCAAAAGACATGGCCGGAAGGTTGTAAGCATGCGTAGTTCGCGTGGCCTTGCAAGGCCACACCAACTACGCATGCTTACAACGTTTCGTTGTGCACCAGGCATAAACGGTCAAACGTCAAAATCGCATTCGCGACTTGATGCGTTTCATTTTACTGATTTACAGTGTCGTCAAGTAAAAACATTTATTTTTGCGTTTAATTTAAAAAGCGTTGCATTTAGGGTACTCCATCAGGCTCGTGGCAACAAGTAAAACAACTTGGTAATCACGCCTAAGGCAACCCTAGACATAAGCAGTCATATATTCTTTGCGCAGTCATTTTTTATATACAGAGATGATTTAAATATTATTTTTTTTATGAGAAATCTTGTATGTGCCATGATTATTATTTTATTTTTTGTCCGAAATATAAAAAAATACTAACCTTTACGAATACACTGTCTATGAACTTTCTGAATTGAAATTTCCTTAGACACAGATTATTGAGGTGTTATTTTTAAAAATGTAAAATCAATGCATTTTTTTTTAATTAGAAAGAAATTAGAAATTAGAAGTAATTCAGTTTTAATCCGATGAAATTTTAACGGGATCTTTTTCGGCTTTTCACTATTAAAGTTTTTTTTGTTCGGCAGATTTTTCACTACTTTCGGTACTCACTGTTTACTTCAATTTGCATATCAAATTAAGAGAAAAGCTTAAAATAAAAACCAACAATTCTAAAACCCAAAAAAACTAAAATGCTTTACCTCAAAATCCAAATAAGTAACTTAAATTAAGTACCAACGTATAACAGTTTAAACCCATGTGACGGTTACCACCGTGTTAACTGTCATACGATCGGCCCGAAAAAATCCAATTTAGCAAAACCAGGGGATTAAAGCGAATAAAAAAATGAGTCCGAAACGTTTATACCAGCCATTTTAAGCAGATAATAATTTACAAATATAATTTTTATCTGATGGAATGATAGATATAAACGTAGTCTATTTTAACACTCGTATCTTCAAGAAACGTAGACATTTTTACATTTCAAATAATTTAATGTCTTGATGATATGAAATGTCATTTGGTAACGTCAAAATAAACATAGTTTATTATATCACATAATAAAATCACCACCGTGATTACATTACGTACCCAGTATCATTGACAGTAAAATGCATCTGAAGATCCTGATCACTCGCTTGGAGATTATGTTTCTTTTACTGGTCTCAAAGAATTTAAGCATTTTTTTTTAGTAAGAATAGTGTATTTATTTATATTTAAACCAACAAAAAAACAGTCCTAAAATTTTCGGTAGCTGACACGCGTCTTTATTTACACAACTAAACTTTAAATACCGCCGGAAGTTCGTTCGAAAATTTTTGTCCAGTTTAAAATAATTATATCTGATTTGTTCCAAATACTAAAAAATGTATTAGCACAAACCTTTTCGTATTAATAACCTTTTAACAACATAATTTAGTGCAAAAAAATGCTTTGTTTTGGAAAAACGTTTATATTCAGGCAATATTTCGATTAACTTATCTCAATATAAAGAATAGGTTTTAAACATTCTCAGAAAAGCTTGGCCAAAGAAAGGTTTTATGAGACTTGTACGGATTGTTTACTTAGGATATTTTATGGGTTTTTTTGCTACCGAAGATTTATGACTGTTTTTTTTTTAGTTTAAATATGAATAAATACTCTATAAATATTAAAACATTTTTTTATCCCTTAGTAAAGAAATATATTATTCTAGTATTATGTTACTTTAACCGACAATGTTTATTTCAGGTGCAATTAACTAAATGAAAGTTGGCATGCAATAGATTAAAACTTAATGAATATAATAATTTAAGAGGTATATTTACCTCTAATGTTTTGAAACACGCGACCCTTTGCACTTTTTTCAAAAATACATATTTTAAATAAATTACCTCTGTGGAAAATACACCAAAAACTGATGACTGATATCCGATTTTTTTTTTATAATTATAATAAAAATGGTAAAATGGAAAAAAATATATAATTTATGTATTAAAAAATTCTGGTTAAGCAAAAAAGCTTTAGATAAGTACATATCGACTGGTGAAAATCAGTTTAGACTACCAAATGAAACATGAATTCATCGTTTGCTTCAAGGTGCAAAAATACTTCCTATTTTTTAGCACCAATAATATAAAGACGACATAACTCTAGCCCAATTGGGAGGTCAGTTCGTTAAGGTGTCACGTCAATACACCAAACCGCAGTGTTCACACGTCGTTGTCGTGGTAGAGCCCAATAAGGTCTTTTGAAACATGCGCTGGAGTTGCTGGTTATCGGCAATTCGACGCGGTCAATTCGACGTACGACAATTCGACGTACGACAATTCGTCGCATGCGACAATCCGTCGCATCGCAATTCGACGCAGCAAAATTCGACGCTGACAATGAGAAATATCCTTTCGATATTCAGAAATAATGTTGTAAAATTTGTGCCCCATGATCGAAAACACCCTGTATAGTATTCAGCAATATCTATCAACGGCTAAATAATATACAGAAAGTTCCATTTAAAAAAACAAACGATATTACGAAAAGATAAAGATACCTATAAAAGAAGATTAGTGCAATAACAATATTTATAGGAAATATCAAATTAATAACTTCTATGTGGGACAATTTGGACAAATTCAAAAGCCCTAAGTTCTAGTCGGTCATGGTTAGTTCTGGTAAGCAAAGCGGTTTTTTATTTTCCCCAATTATATACCAGACGTAAAAATTCAGAGACGTATTAGAAAAGACCCATGATTTGCTTTTTTTACATTAAATGCATTATTTAGAAAAAGCCTACCAATTGTGTCTGCGTCGAATTCTAAATGCGTCGTATTTGACCGCGTCGAATTGTCGCTGCGACGAATTGCTGTCGCGCCATATTTGCCGCGTCGATTTGTCGCGCGACCAATTCTCCGCATCAAATTGTCGTAGATCCGTTAGTTAAAAATCAAGAATTTTTATAGAGCCGTTTATCGGATTTTTTTGGAAAATGTGGTCGTGCCAGTTCCTGAAAAACAGACTAGCGAAAGAGGAAATCAATCATTGCAATGCTGATATAGGAGAAGACCAAGAAGAATAGTTTACTATCCGGGGCTATTAACGCTGTAACCATTTTACAAAGAATATTGCTTTTGAAAAAGTGTTTAATTCCAATGGCCCCTAAAGAACCCTAATGTAAAAAAAACGTAAAATGCCGAAAAACCCTTTATCCCCTAGCTTTAAAAAAAAAAAATATTTTAAAACCAGCCTCAAGAAAATGCTAAAAATTATTTTAAGTTTCTAATTCACCACCGCTAGAGGGCGTAAAACTAAGATCAAAATTAAAAACACGGATTATTTAAAATATGCCATATTAACTAAGGTTGTTAATAGTTGTCTCATAAACTATGTAAAATAAGAACACTTTTTTTTAAGCATTTTTCCCTAACCTATCAAATATAGGAAGGGGGAAGGAGCGAATGTACATTTGAAAAAAATTAAATATTTTTTTTCGGCTTAACCGATTTAAATAAACTAGGACTTTTTAAAAAAATGTTTACCAAGGCTTAAGATAAAATATTGGTAAAGTAAATTATTTTTTTTTTATTTTGTGCCTTGAGACTGATTTGTGTCAAAGTTATACGTTTTTTAATTTTTTCGAAAAATTTAATTACAATGGTATTATTGACATAAGCCCATTATAAAGAGCATAAAAAAGTCAAGATACCGGTGCAAACCGTATGTCGATATCTTAATTAATTCTTGAGTTATTGCCAAAAAAGTGCCGTGTTTTTATCGAGAGTGCCGGGACGTCAAAAATCACAGGAAACAGTGTCGTCAAAGATAAAAAGTGCATTGTTTGTCAAACCGATAATTTTCAATTTAGTTTTTGCTATCGCAGTTCATCGTTATTATTAGTAGTAGTGTTGTTAATCGTTATTACGTAGCTTTACATTATGTCTTAGACTACTACCGAGGCTTGGTAAAAGAATAAGAGGCTATGCTCGCCGTTTATTTCGAAAATTTTTAAAGTGCCTCTATTGCTGTAAGACAGTATGACACAAGAGATTCCGAAAGACGGCATTTTAATAAAAAAGTGTTTAAAAGTTTGATAACCCGTTTTAAAAAAACTGGAAATGTGCATCTTATTGCAGAGCAAGATACAATTACCCAGAGCTCCGAGATAATAATAAA